>VUJU01000996.1:26421-53291 GCA_009835225.1 Aphis craccivora | reverse complement strand
AAAAAAAAAAAAAAAAAAAAAAAATACAAATTATAAAAATAAATTATTCAACATAAGAGAAAAAACTCGAAAATCAAATGTCTATAAAAAGATCAAATATATTTGGGAAATTTATCATGTTTAGAATATAAATATTTGGAAAACATTTTTTATATTTTTTATCATACATATTTGTAGTCTTATAATTTTAAAACTTTCTTTAACTAAAATTCTTCTTAATATACTATATAGTTATTAGTTATAAAATAGGATCTATGTACCTACTTTTAATATAATATAAATCTCGATATATACCTAAAACGCAACCATTTTTATGTTACCATTCGTGGTACATTTTGTATGCATATTTTTAGTCAGTACACCTCCAGTCCAGAATAAAATAACAAATATCGACCGTTTTCCGAGAAATATGCGCCAAATGCCTCATCATTGTGTCATGTAAGAATATGCAGTTGCATAAACATCTGTGACCATTATACAGAGATTAGAATATGTATTTTATTTACATAATATTATAAAATGGTAAGGTTTGAAAAATCAGAAAAATATCTTTTGTAAAAAAAATCATAATGCGCTGCTCGACGATTTTTGGTGCAACACTACAATGTTACTTATAATATGTATAATTTTTAAGAAGTATAAATTATAATCGTGCATTATTGTTGGTTCGCTGTAGTATTATGTTTAATTTAACTATATTATAATGATCCGATTAATCATCTTTGTCATCATTTGGTCCGTGGCACTATCGATTTAAATGATTTTTAACGAACATCAAAGAATGTTTGATAATAATTGTTACGCATGTCAGCATGTGTATGGTGTGTCCATCACATAGCTTTGAGTACTCAAAATCAATGCAAAATAATTGTGGGTCAAAACTTATAGATAATATCCAACTAAAAATTTTAAAATACATTCTTATGGAGTGAGGTATTTTTATCCTTCTAATCTATAACGAGAAAAATTTCAAAAACATGTTTGAACTAAACAGAACTCTAAAATTGAATCGAAATCGATTGTATTTTTTTTTTTTTTTAATGATCATAACAATAATAACAGTTCCAGTCCAAAAGTATTTTCAAAAACAGGGGCTGTATTTTCTATTATAAAAATATTATTTCATATAAATTCCATTTCACAGTTTCTATCACTTCATTATTTTGTAGTAAGTATTTCATGAACTTTGTGTTTTAAAGTAAAAAATATACATGATAAAGTAAACTAACGAAATAATATCATTACTGAAAATTTACTTTCCATATACAAGAAAAGACCAGAATATTATGCAGTTTCCGTAAAACATTGGAGACAGTACAATATTTAATTACCATAGGTACCATGTTATATCTATTGTGTGAAATTCCGATTTTCGTACTTCTCTCATTTCCCTATACCCTTTTCTCATATACTCACATGCGATGCAATAACTGTTGGGAAACCAACGGGAAGGAAAACTCGGCTATTAATCAAGGTATAGTCGTCGTATCCCGAGGTGGACCTTTTTTTCCACGAACCCTCTCTCCTTCACTAGTAATATGCTTCTATTTAAAATGTTCATGAGATTTACAACTTTTAAAATTTACACCATACAAAACAAAACGAAAAAGACTACTGCAAAGTTTGTATGGTTGAAAAAGAAATATAGTAACTTTTGCGTGCTGCACAAAAAAAAAAATATACTCAAAAGAAACGCACCTAATTGGAATATAAATTCAAAGTTATACAACACTTGAGTGTTCAAATAATAACATAAATTTAGTTATTTATGTCTATGGAATTAATCCTAACCTAATGTTATATAGCTTTACGTAGAACTAAACAAATTACGTTTATTAAAACAGTATAATATAGCATTTAAATGAATACGTAAAATTATTTTGTAGAAATCAGAGCTTAAGAGTTTGAATTTAAAATCTATACCTAACAAAACTAACGCTAACCTTTGCTGATTTACAAATCGCCATTAGTTGTAGTCATAGAATATTCTACAATATTTAATGAGTAATAAAAAAAAAAAAAAAAATGAAATGAAGCAACAGTAAAGGATAAATCATGACAATAATAAAATCGTGTATTGTAATCAACTATTAAGCCTAAATAAATATCGAATATATTTTCATTATTAATTGATGATTTGATATAAAAATAAGTTATCACCGTTTTTAATCACTTATAGTGTTATAAATATTGAAAATATAATAATTCATAACTACTATAGCAGTTAGGTAAATTAATTTATGATTTTCTACTACAAATAATATTTATTTAACTATAATTTATAACTATAGTATTGCAAATAAATGTTAATGAAATCCCTTTGCCTTTCTAATTAAAAAAAAAAAAAAAACAAATAAATTAGTTATTTGGCTATCCATATAGAATCTCTATTTAACATAATACGATGATTTTTAATATTATTATATACGTTACCAAGGTCTTTTCTATGTATATATTATAATAATATTATATTAATTGATATTGTCTTTACCGTAAGTAATTAGAAAGTCTGGTAAAATAATTTTTCCTACATCATTCAGAATTTATTACAATCACATAATCAGACATAAATATCCTTATGCAGTATTCACACTCTACACACGAGCTTGACGAGCAGTACGGTCTGTTCTGGATTTTACTGGAGAAGTTACCCATGGCACTCTTGCTGGTGTTTCTTTCATTAACTTTTGTTTATTGGGCCGTGGAGATCTACTCGTTGGTCAACGAATGGTTTGTCGAAGCTAAATTTCAACGGCGGATGGCTGAAAAAACTAAACGAACGACGGACAATCAACCGATATATCGTTTCGATCAAATTTATAATGACCAGTCCTATGTCCGCCGTCCCCAGTCACGGCAGTTTTCCGGTACTAATTATTTTCGTGATTTATTCAACCATTCGTCATCAAATTTCAGGGAAGAGTCATCAAAGAGAGACGATGATTGTTGTATTAATATAAGTTTGTCGTGCGAGGACAAAGTTAAAGATGTTACGATCGATCCATATTTTGTGTAAACAGAAGAGGCTATAACGAAGATCGAAGTTTGTTTTACGTGTGTTCAATTTTAAAGGTAACTGGAAATATTTCGAACACATAACCTTAAATTTGATTCGGGTTTTTTACATTTGTAAATGATGAGGCTGTGACGAAGATCAGAGTTTGTTTTAGGTACCTTAAAAATTGTATACGTAATTATTGCAGCTGATAAACAATAACATCATTCTGCAATTAATGCAGTGGAACGTACCTAAAACAAACTCCGATCTTCGTCACAGCCTCTATCGTTTACAAATGTAAAAAACCCGAATCAAATTTAAGGTCATGTGTTCAAAATATTTCCAGTTACCTTTAAAATTGAACACCCGTTTAATTATTGTACGAATAAATTTATAAAATGGTTATTAAACGCTGTAAAAACAGTGTGATTGTACTTTTATATAAAACGTTTAAATGTTATCAATAAAATAGTTTTGTAAAAATATAACAAACGGTTATTGTTGTTTCAATCATTTTAACATAGAAATAATATTGTACGAAAGTACGAGTTTAAATAGTAGTACAAAGTTAAATTAAACCACAAGAACCGCGGACAGTGACACACTAGGAAAAAATCGTTTCGATTCGGTTACCATAGAAATCAATAGCATACCATAATAAATCAATGCACACTTACATAATATTTAATTATTATACCTACATTATAACGCATATATATATAAAAAAATAGTGTTAGTCAAGTTAAAACTTTTATCTAAATTACTGTTACGGCATTTTATTATACAATAGTCGATATTATGAATGACCACTATTTTACGTGCTACACATAAAGATTAAAAATCATAACAATCGAATTTCATGCTATATTTATTTTTGATGTATCTGATTAACGCCATGTAGCATTCACATTATTAATTAATAATATATTTATAACTAACAACTAATTATAGATATGCTAGCAAGATTTTTACTTTACCATATACCTCGATTAATTTGTAGGTATAGTTTGATATTTACATAAAAAAAAAAACGACAAAACGCGATGGAAAAAGAAAATGTCACAAGTGCCATAATGGATAAATATACAGAAATAACCAAATATGGTTTGAATTCATTTAAAAAAATTATTAGCATACATTTTTTACTAAAATTTAAATTTATAAAAATTAACTTTTAAAAAGCGTGGATCACTATTATTTATAGGAGTGTTAAATTTGAATCCAATGGTAAGTATCACTGTATACGAAAAACGATTCTGAACGGAGATGATTTGTTAGCCTAGGATATATTATTTTCCAGTGGGTTGTGAAAAAGGTGGTTTATGTTTTAATTACCTGAATACCCCAAAATGTATGTTCTTTTATAATTAATTATTATGAACCAAACTTATGGAAAATCTTTTATTGAATGTTTATGTTTTTTCTTAGCTACTTGTACATAATTTTAACTACAAAATAATTTGCAAATATTCATGGTTTTGACGAATTTTCGTTAATATTTGAACTTCAAACACTAATAAACGTAATAGGTATGGAATAACTAATAGAAATCTATACTATTAGTATCTTTCATTTGAATTTGGAATTATTGTCAGCTAGGGCTTATATATAAAATTTAATAAGTAATAAGATGTTTTCTACTTATAATAATAGGACATAAATGCAATCTGGCTGGCTAACATACTTCAGAAGTAGGGCAATAGTTTAATATGATTTCATTGAGATACAAATATAATTTTATCGTTGTATATTTTTTAAACACATTTTTAAATGACTTTATTGATAGTTCAAATCTGTTGTAAATTATCTCATTTGATGTAGGTACCTCAATTACTACTCTTAATTTTCAAACTCTCTACAGCAAAACATATAAATAATAAAAAATAATTTGTTCTAAACAGCCCTATACATCGTATATTATACTTCTGTAATGATTTAAAATATTTTGATTTCTTTATTGACAATAAGACAAAATTAAAATACAGTGTGAGCTAAATATATTATTTATTATTATTATAATGTTTTTGTATATCTACCTAATTAAATACATTTTATGTATAAATGCATCTTATAATATAACGTTTAGTATTAAATATACATATAATTAATAAAACAAACAGTGATAATGGTTATGATAATATAATACTAGCAATAGTAATAAAATAAAGTATTCAAAAAATGTATCGATACTACATTACTAACGTAGATAGCCAGTGGTCCAGCTGAATTTCAAATAGTTTATACCCTCCCATTTTAGTGTTCAGCCGATAAAATCCCATTTAGATGAATGAAGAACTGCAGACTTATTCAATACGGTAGTCATAAATATTATTTATTACATAGTTTGGCAGGCACTTAACTGGTTTGAGATATATACACATTTGGCATTGGTTTTAGAGATATATAAATATGTAATGCACGTCTACAGGAATAATAATCAGCTATAGCAAATGTAATATAGATTTATTAAATAATATATCTTTATATTATTCTATTTATGAACAATTGAACTCAGCTGCTTAAAAAAATATGGATTATACAAAGCTTGTGATTTTTTTTACGAAGAAAATAAATATAAAAATGAATAGGTACCTACATTGTTTATATAATTAAAAGCAAACTAGACGTTTAACATTATTTAAAAAAAAATTCCTGTTACAAGTCGTTTAATATAAAGCCTGTGACATGTGTATCATAAATAACCTAGTTGAATTTTATATAAGACTCCGAAATTTCTGAATATATTACAATCAAGAAAGTTATGTGGAATTCGCTTATATTATTCATAAATTATGAATATTAATATATATAACAATGTTCATAATTTTATAAACAAAAGAAAAGATGACTATTAAAATTAAATTATAGTTATAAAATAATAATAACAAAAAAAAAAACCATCTAAAATAAGTAGCTTTTTTTTATGATTTTGTAATTACTACCCTTTTTACAATAGAATTTACTTTAATATTGATCCAAAAATATATATACCTAAATAATTATATGAAATCTAGTGCAAATGGCCACCGGTTCCTTATTTTTGTTGAAAAATAATTATTCTTTAGCGCCTACCAAGAAAATTATAAATAAATTAAAATGATCATCATTTTACAATAATGGAAAAATGATCAATAAGATAATAATTAATTGATGAATGATGTAGAATAATGAAATAAAAATAAAATATTTTGTTGTTAAATATGTACCTACTCAGGTGTATTGTCTATTCCAATATTTGATTTAAAAATAGTTACCAAATCGCTTAAGTGATTAAAACTCGGTCAGGATATCAAGATTTTTGAAAGCAAAAGTATTCAAGGTCATGTGGAAATTTGTTGTTAGCTGCAAATCAGAGATTACATTAGACAATCTATAAGAGAGAATTTAAGCGACTTTTCAGGTGTATACCATCAATCACTCTACTATGATCCTCCATATTGTTTCGAGCAAACACTATATATGTAATAATATAAAACTAATCATTATAAAATTAGTGTCAACAATTAATAATTAATGCAACGATTTATCCAGATAAATAGGTACATATTATATATCACTTTCCAACAATATAGTAAAGTTAACATATGCACAACATAAAGTTGGGTACAGAATTGTTTCATTTATGTGTTTATTTTTATTTTACTTTCAATAGACAATTTTTTCCTCGACTAAATATAATATTCGAAAGTTTTTTAGAACTTACTATCTAGCCATATAGGTACAATATATAAATTGCAAAATGTATTAGTGAATATAGTATATACATGTACTATCGTAATTTTACAGCGTTTTAATTATAAATATTATTTCCCGGTATTTGTGGTAGTTTCCTTAAGGGCCGCGCCACACTAGAGCGGTTTTGACGCGCGGTAAAAACGCTTATATATATATATATATATATAAGACTTATAGGACGGCATACTCGCAAATATCGTCTCCGTCTTATTGTATATACAACATAACAAATTTTTCGTTCAGCAGAATAAATTTTATGTTGTTAGCTTTAATATTGGAGTAAATTTATCTATTAACAAACTTAAAGGTAAGAAAATCATCTAGACCATCTCATAAGCTTTTATTTATATTATTTTGAAGTGAACTATAGCTGTATAAAATATTATGTTGGTATTACATATTTGAAATACCTACTTATAACTCACTTAAAAATTATAATATTAATAAAAGCCTATGCGATGGCTTAGATAATATTTTTACCTTTAAGTTTGGTAATAGGTTAATTTACTTTAATATTAAAACTAACAACTTAAAATTAATTCTGCTGAACGCAAATTTGCTTTGTTGTATGTATGATATGATGAGTGGGTGTGTCGTCCTCTTGAGAGTAAGGAAAAAGCAACAAATAAATTTTTATACAACGAAGACATTTAAGAGACCGTTCATCCCAACAACCACAGAATGGTTTTATGAATCCGAGATTTATCATTGTCTTAAAATTTAACATTACAATATAAATGTAGAATACCCACCACAACGGTAACCCAATTAATTATAATTATTATATCTACTTTCTTATATTGCTATTTATTATACTTATTTTAAGATTTGTTTTGATTTAATATAAATTATATATTACTGAAAGTACTTAAAATTTAAATTTGAACGCAATTCATCATCATTTCAATTTATTTTGAAAGACTTTAATCGGTTATTCATAAGGACTATTACAGAACAAACATTTGAATAAAGTAAGCTTAACTTTTTTTAAATGTTTAACTAATAAATTGTTTTTAAAATCCAATAAATTTCCATTACATCAAATTTATAAATAATTTAGTAAAATATTGTATTGAAGTGAACTAAAATCTCAAGTCTTAGTCACTGTTTTTTGTAGGCTATTTAAAATAATTTATTCATAGTAAAATAACTTGGAAAGTAATTAAATCCTGTATAATATATAAGAACTAGGTAGATTAAATTATATAAAGGTTATAATTCAAAACTATAAATACAGGTAATTTAAAAAAAAATAAATAAATTATTATGTTTCGTTTATTATTATAACCTAACAAAAGATTGAAATAACGAAAATATAGTAAAGAATTTCAATCGAGTTGTTAATCATTAAAAGTAGTGGTCTAATAAATAATAAATACTCCTCTACTTGAAATTTAAAGTTAAACTGTTGGGTATTCAAAATACAACAATAGATTACAAAAAACCTAACATACAACGAATTAACGTACTGTAATTTAAAATTAAACACGATAATGCCAACAATTTCAATTTTAAAATTCTTATGATAAAAATAATAACAATATATTTTTACAAAACCGTGTTTTTTTTTTTTATTAAATATTATATTAAAACAATAAACGTTATAGATTTCGATAGTATCTTTAAGTAGTCTGATCAGTTATCGGAGTATTGTATAGATAGTTTATAAGGTAGGTATAAGATTATTTTTTTTTTTTTGAGTAATTTTATTACTAAACACTATATTTTCGTAGTTTTCGTAGTTTATTGAAAAAATGAAAAAATGATGAAAATCGGTAGTTTAATATCGTCCAAGAATAATTACATTTATTAGTAAAGAGAGTTTTTTATATATTTTTTCTTACCTATTGAATTGTGGAATGAATAGTTAAATATATAAGACAGTTGTAGTTGTATGAGTTAATTCACAGTACAAACGATCCATCGTCACGGCATAGATTATGGCATAATATTTTTAAGTCCTGTCAATGTACATTAGATGATATATATTATATTATTATGATGAAATGATATATTCACATATAAAAAAAATACAATTTAATATAAATGTTAGTGACAATTCCAATGAACTAGGGAGATTTTTTTAAGATCAAAAAGTCAAACGTTATTACGTTTAAGAAATAATATTGTTTCATGAGTTGACGAGTAAAATCTATTATAAATGAATGATATCGGTATTTTAAAGTTCTCAATTATTTTAAAACTATATTATCGATATATATATATAATAATAACTAGTGATCGGCAATCGTTCGTTTTGCTTGTTGAACCAGTGTTTTACGCTCGCAGCGAAATAAAAAAAAAACTTTAATAAATAACAAAGACAAGTCGCATATTTCTATATCAAACTTTATTTTTTTATTTAAAAGACTATATATATAAATTTTACACTGTAAACTTTGTGTATAAACTAGCCAAATTTTTATGTTATATGACTTCAAATAAAAACTAACTTCAAAATAAACTTAATATAAAATTAAAATTATACAATTTAGAATAGTAATCATAACCTTCCGATCGTTATATTGAAACTAAATACATAAATTGTGTTTCTCAACTTATCACCGACGTTATTAATCTATTTGAAAAAAAAAACTTTACACATAGCATAATCTATAGAAACAATTCATATAATGTATAATAAATAAAATATATTACTAGAAAAATAAAAATTATAAATGTAATTTGATATAATTTTTTTTTCTATTAAACAGTTCTAAACAGTTCAATAATATAGTCAAGTTTACTAAATGATTTAAGTTGTAAATACTAAATATTAAATAATATGGTTTTATACAACCGGTAAACGCGTTTTCACGAGAAAAAACTTCCATTCAATAAGACTTTTGACTTTTTATCAATTGGACTAACCGGAACTCTACACAAAAACTAAAAATGTTTACTCGGAAGTTCTTATTCTACAATAAGGGTGGTACTCGTATTTAAAATGTCAATAAATAATGGCGGCGACATGCGTAATACACGAACAGGAGCTGAATCTAGCCTACAGCAGACCACGGTATGCGATAAATCAACCGCGGAGTTTCCAGCCAGCATAATAAATATTCGGCTCAGAGGAACTTTGCAGATGTCCCCGGCCCATAAATTCCGCCCTACCCTCTGTCCGAATAAGGTGCCATATAAAATAAACTATTTCCCGTGCAGACATTCGCCAATAACCTGACCGGCAGTTCTTCTTCACACACACACGCGTGCCACTTAGAAAAAAAAGACAAATTGTTTTTTCTGCCCTTTTTCGAAGGGCACACACCATATTAAAAATATGAAATAAGGTAGTCAATGCGACATACCGGGGGTTTTGATAGAACACATACTTTATAAACTTTTGGATTTTACCATATAACACGTTTTATGCGCAATAAAAAATATAAAGATACACCTAAATATTTTATGGAATAACAAAAGTTGAAAACGTTACCACGATACAAATGAGGTTTTATTGCTTCAATTTTGTTTTTTCACAGTTCAAGAGTTTTATGAACTATTTTTAAGTTATTAGTTATTACGTTCAACAACTACAGTAGGTATAAATCTCAACACCAGAAAATCCAATTTATAAAATATTTGTTTTAATAGCTATTATTTTGAAATATATAAATAATAATTAATAAACATATTACACGAATGAATAGAGTAATATAGGTAACTATAACTCCAATTATAACCTATAAAAACCTTTTTTTAGTTGATTATTCATTCATTTGGAGTAATCTTGAAATAATACTCTGAAATTTAATTCTTAAAAATATTATGATTTCAATATTTTAAAACATTAATTTGTAATTAGTATAAATAACTTACAATGTATTCAAACTAGATATTAAACTGTCATCAAACTATATTAATATTTGTATTTAAAAATTAATAAATATTTTATGCACAACAATTATTCATTTTCTACATTATTATACCATGCACATTGCACAATAATTATAACATCAAAGTCTATTTTAAAGGATAATTTGTAGTACCTCAAAACATTTTTTTTTTTTGTGATATTCGTATCCAATCTGTAAGATTATGTATAATTTATTTTATTTTTAAAAATATTTAATAAATTATACAACAATTAATAAGCTCATATAGTCATATCTGATTTTTATGATTCATTCTGATAAATGTTTAATGTACTTACAAGTTCAATGAGAAATACTGCAATTTTGATTGAATATAAAATGTTAAAAAAACAATTACCTAAAAAATAAAAATAAATAACAATTAATTAAGATTACCTAATTATTACAATAATTGTATAAAACATTTAATTTTTTGTTAGTTTTGATAGTTAAAACAATGTAGTTTAATTATTGAAATTTTAATAAATATTCTATGTATAAATAATTTCATCTATATTTAAAAAATGATTATTCAATTTTTTTTTATTATTATTATTTGAGAATTTTAAATTTTAGAAACAATAAAAAAATACTTTGAATGTACAGAACTTTACTTACAGTTATTTTTAAATGGGATGATTTATCATTGTTTTCAAATTTATTAAATAACTATAAATACGAAACTACCACCACCATCACCGCTTGCTCGTCTTTGAACCTTTGTGCACTTTCACGTTAAACCTTTACAACATTATATTATTTAGATATGAAGATATATTGTACGATTCTACAGACAATTATTTTATCTAAATATAAATTTATGTATTTTCATCGACTGAAACGCTCAAAGATATTGTACAAGTACCTACTTTTTAAAATTTATATCCAAAATAAAAACTGTTTTAAAACAATATCACTTATCAGCTTTAACAACAAAATACATTGATGAACACAAAACTATATGTTCATAGATTACCTAAACATTATTTTAACACGACCAGTTCTAGAAAAAAAATCAACAAATATCATTTTGTTTTGACATTTCTGCGGAGCTCGCAATCCCAATCCTAATCTCCACGGCTGTGGCTGACATCAGCTTATACCAGACTTCTAGTAATGTTTGTGCTGGTACCCGCACTTCTACTGTACATATTTATGCGACCACTCTTAAGTGATCACCGTACGCCGTGGGCTTACCTTCTTTGCTTAAAACGTTATATGAAAGAAACCTACACTATTGCATATTTCTAAATATTGTTAATAAATATACATAGCCTTGATATAAAACGTAAAAGTACAAAATGTACACATAGTACGCGTGCTATATCTATATACTCTAACCACCGTATAGCTCAGTACCGCACTATATTATTGAGCACTTTTGTCTTCCATTGTATTATTATTTAACATTACTCAGCATTATGTGTTCAACAAATATTTATGAAATGAGAAAAAAAAATTGTACAATATTAATATTATACAATGATTTTATTTTTTAAACATGCTGTAAATACAAAAGTCCAAATTTAAAAAAAAAAAAACTTTTGCTATTTTTGTACATTATTCAAACTCGTGGGGGTAGATAGTTTTAAGTAATTTTTACGAAATTTGAACGCCTTTGTGGTAACATTAAAATTCATGATGTATAGAAATATAGGGGATGTTTTGGCATCAAACTTTTAAGATAATCATTGATGGTTTGAAACTATCGCAATGTGATTTTAAAAAAACATGAAATTCGCTCTGCAGTATAATAGGTTTCTAGCGTATCTCATCATTAATTAAATTCAGTGATCTAATGGACGTGTCAAATCTGTATTCAATAATTAATCAATACATACAAAAAACGATTCTGTACAGAGACAGTATACGTGTATAACAGCCTTTATTTCTTAAAATAGTTTATAATTTATTTATATAACTATTGTCTATTAGCAATCTATTGAATTCTGAGAACAACAATAATTGAGTTTATTTTAAGATTATGTTTTTATTTTTAATTTGGTCAATTGGAAAAAAATAAGATACTTGTTTAGTTGGTACTTTGAGAGATAAAAAATAGGGGAAAATCAAAAAATGTTTTAAGCCAGAATTTATTGAAATCTATTTAATCTTATTGCTGTAAATCAAAAATGAATAATATTATAAAAAAAATTGACTAGTAAATTTGTAATACAATTTTCAAAGTGTTTAAGCTTTTATTGTGCTATTTAAATGTTTTTACATTTCTTATTATCAATAAAATTGATAAATTACATTTTTTTTTTGTGTTAAAAGTTTAACAATTTATAACATGGTTCCTCATTAGTTATGCTTTGTATAATTAAAAATATCGAAAATACATTGTTATTTTTTAAATTAAAAATTTTACGAAATTCGTCAAAATATGTAAACTTTTTCACAGTTGTAAAATATATTTCTAAAACTTTTTATATAAGTATCTAAGACTTAAAACTTAATACAATGTTCCTCACGAGTTTTTTTACTGGAATTTAAAAACAAAGTTTAACGTACAACTACATACATTTTGTATAAGTGATACATATCAAATGTTGACAAGGTACATGATATAATAAATAAACACACAATAATAGAAAAACGATTTCTCCTCAAACAATTTTTGTTGAAATTCAAATAATGTTAAACGTACAAACATAAAACTATTCACTGTTACATAAATTATAATTTTCTATGGACGAATTTTTATTTATTTAGACAAAGTTTAAGTTATTAACAGACATTTAGAATTTTTTATTTATTTATTTTTTTTTTTTTTGTTAATAATTAAAAAAGTTACCTGGTTAAAAGGTTTAAAAATTCAAAACATGATTTGTCATACATTGTTATCATTTAAAAATATAAAAATATATAGGCAAATTATTTTTTTTATGAGTGAGCGAACTTTAATTTTAGACAACATTTTTGTGAACTATTTTGTGGATAAAAATTTATAAAATGACCAATATTAATTGTGCTTGGCTTGACAATATACCTAATTTAAGGTTCCTATTAAGTGATTTTTCTTAAATTTATAATTGCAATTATTATTTTCTAAAAGAAGCCACCCCCAAAGTTGAATGTTGAATTATTTTTACTGTTCCGCAAAGTAATGAAACATAAATAAATACACGCCGTAACTGTAAGACCAATACGTCCATCGCTCCGCTCAGAATGCAAAATGTAATAGTAATTTTTTTTTTCATTCGCGACACGAAAGTTACTAAAATAACTTTAAAAATAACACTGTAGACATGTAACACCAATGAAAGTTATTCGACGCAATACATACAAGCGCACAAACGGTTAACGACGAAACGACGGTGTCGACTGACAAGTGTAGAGTGAAAAGGGGAACGTGTCCACAACAAGCACTAGACAACTCGTTAAGATAAGTAACTGTAGATGGTCTCCCCCTTCCATTACATAACCTTTCAATAGTAAAGCTTTGTTGTGCGTCCAATAGTATGTGTCTACGTGACACTTTGTTTCAGTAGATATTTGTAAAATGTATATAATAATTCAAATATTAATTATTTTCAAGTACATTTCTATATTTCCCGCGAGGCTGTGTTAATGTGATTTTATATTTTAAATTAAAAATTCCGTTTTACAAATTATATTTTATGTTTACATCTATTCTATCATACAATTCCTCGAATTTGGCACTTTGAATTTTCTTGACTAAATTCAAACAGTCAGAGGAAACGTTTGTTAAATATATAATAAACGTTATAAACACAAAATATGAGTGCGTCCTTAAAATATAATTTATGTTGTACACTGTACATATTATTCATATCAGTTGAGCCATTTGCGTGTCAATTTTGTCTAATTAGTCCCTACCGTAATACACTAATATATAATAAATATACATTTCTAAAAATTTAAACAGAAGTAATAACAGTAGTAATTAAGTAATGTTTAAATAGTAAATTTTTAAATTATTTCTCAGCAGTTCATTTTCAACGACATCAAATTATGTTAAGAAATGTTGTGTATAAGTGTTTACGATTTCTTTGTAGATATACTTAAAAATTTCAATACAACCTTAGGGCCCTAAGGACATTCTTTCTACATAAATAATAATCTATTCTAATTTTACATTTTTTTTTAACTTTATTCCCTTGAAATTTGTAGAGCTTAACTTGATTAAAAATGTGTGTATAATCTTTCCGGTGATTGAAAACAATTGCACTGCTATTTAAATAATATTACATTTTTACTGTTTTTGATACTTAAAATAATCAATACAATCAATTCGCCCTTATATTTAGTACTTTATATTTTTATATTTATAATAATAATCATAATTTGTATTTATAATAAATGTAATATTAGGTTTTCAATCATCTATATAGCTATAGCTAACATCACTAACAAGAAATTGGTATTATAACAGCATAAATAATGTATATATAGTTACCAACAAGCAACATTAAAATTCAGATGTGCTTCGAACGCATGGGTTGGTTATTAGTATATTAATATAAACCGCATAATTGTTTGTAATAAATTAAATTTAAATTTCTATCATATTCTAATAGCGATTTTGAGTAGGTATGTATTTTATTCTTGGAACTAATTTTTAGTGTTTGTAAATAATAATTATATAAATAAGTAAATTACCAGTAACCGGTAATTTAAAATAAATAAATTCGTATGAACATTTAACCACATTGGTTTAAAACAATTTGAATGCATAAAATATTTGGATTCATCTTAAAAAAAAAAATAGGTTAATTTAAAAAAAAAAAAAAAAACAATACACATAATATGTCGTCAAAAAATATTTTCTTTTAGTAACAGTTTTAAATGTTTTCTTTTATGACTTATACAAACGTCAAACATGCTCTGTAGTAGTAAACTTTTTATTCATCTGATTTCATAACGCAATGGTAATATTGAAAAGTAACCGCTTTCTAGAAAAATATACATACATTCAAGTCTTAACTTTTTGCCATAGCAAAAAATACATACATTAAACCTTTACTAGTTTCAGTAAGTTAAGCCAAACAACCAGTACATGATAGTTTTGTAATAATACCTATTTTATACATTTAGAAATACATCATCAATCATTTAATAAACATTTTGAGTATCTAAATATTATAATTTATAGGATCTTGAATACGTATACTCAGAAGAAAATCATGAGTATAGATTTTTGAGGAAAAAAAAATGTGGTATAGCGATATTATAATCATGTACGTTTATATAATTTTATTAAGTAAATACATTTATCGGAACAAACATATAAAATACATATTTAAACAATACCGTAATGACATTTTACTGCCAATGAAACTTTTCATGAATTATGTATTAAATAATTAATTCATTCCAGTTAGATTTTTAACTTTTTAAGCACACTATTTTAAACTACATGATTAATAATAATAATACTTGAATAAAATAACTAATAATGTTGTAATGAAATGAAATTTATTTTAGAAAGATAACTAATAAAAATATTTTTTATTTATTCCATCAAATAATAATTGTAAGTGTTTAACAAAATATTTTCATACAATAATATGATAGATCTCCTTATAAACGGACGTAAATAATATATTATAATATAATATTAATAATAATAATATATTATACAAAAGTATTTCATTATTTTAATTTTAAATAATATTCAATATTTTATTCATAACAAATATATTATGATACTTAATCATACAATTCTCGATTATGTTACATACATATCTTTAAAATGTATATTTGTGATTGCATAATAAGTTTAAGAGAAATTTAGAACATTTTAATAAAATACCTAGTTTTATACGATTAACTATTATACTCTATATAAATGTTTTGAAACATGTTTTAACCATAAAGAGTTTTTTCAATCACAAAGTGTATTGTGGGTGTATTACTTTTCCCTTCTACTAATAATTAAGGTAGGTACCAAGTTTATGAACAGTTTTTATGATAGTTAATTAATATTCATACTCGGTAATTTTTCATAGATATTTTAAATTATATCTTGAAGGCAATTAAATAACGTATATTCTGTAAAATGAAACGTCAAAAATATCAAAAAGTCAAGAAGCTAATGAAATATTAAAATATTTATTTAAACATGACTATGATTGGAATATAACCATCTTGCTCTTTATTTATTTATAATCATAAAATATTCTCCTTTATCATGGATATTAAATGGAATTGAGGCGCCAACACAACCAGCAACTTCCTTACCTCTCACCGTCCCTATAACTACTCTGTGTTTACTCTCTTCCGTTTTCTACATCCTTGCAGCTCAGGCCTACTCCCACTTTATCAATCTGACATTGTTTTGATCACCTCGTAGACCATTTTCTAAGGGAAATTCAATAGTACCTTCAATAATTACGTCAAAAACGAATCAAGAAAATCTCATAAGATAAAAGTTCTACACGAGCTTCGTAGATGGCTTACATTGTTATATAATAACATTTATTTTATATGATAAAAGAGTATTCTGATAAAGTATAAGTTGGATTAAAAAAAAAAAAAAAAAAAATCATGCTTAAAACTTAGTATAACATTAAAAATATAAACAAAATATATCGTCGACAAATAATTTAAAGATATAAAAAATGGTCTTGAATTGACAAAAAATTGGACTTTTTGCTTTCTTTCCCCACAATATTTTTTTGAGTTAAAACTTTATAATAACCTAGAGTTCTTTTCCCGCAAGTATTAATAGTAAGTTTATCAAAAGAGTTTTTTCTTCCTCGAGATGAACGACAATGATGTTTAGCATTTTCGTAGTCATTGTTATTCATGATAGAAGCGGAGGAACATTTTGCTACTGCGTGTTTCCGAGCTCATAAGCACTGAAACGTCCGGTGTGTTCATTCGCGTACAACCGGGTTTTTCTTTCGGGTTCCTTCGGAGACACAAATGGAGCGTACCTAACCTGACCCATAGACAATCTAACAAATTCAACAACGCCTTTTTAGTATACATTTTCTAAAATATAAATTATAGTTTATAATTATTACACCACGGTAAACAACCATCTCATTTCCACCTTGTTTTATGTTGTATACATTTATAATAAAACTGAGATAATAATGTCCTAAAATAAGTACGTTGTATTAAAAGCGACTTTTAAATTTATTTTTTAAGATTATACAATACTGGAAGTATAAAACAATAAATAATCAGACAGTATCAATAAGATATCAAATCATAATATATTATAATGTACTGAAATACATGTCATAATATGACGTATAATATATTTTTTTTTTAAGTTGTATTCAATAAAATATTGCCTGTAAATTAATTTTCAACAATAAGAATTTGAGAGCTTCCTTATAAGTATCATTTGGGAAGCACAAACAGAAACCCTCATGGATGATACTCCATTTTATGTGTATTAGTCTGCGTGTGTATTTATAGAATAGTCATTTTCGATTTTTTTTTTTTTTTTTATAAATAACTTCGTAAGCTTAATATTAGCTGATAAATAAACCATATAAAGCTAAAATTAGAAGAAAAGAAATACAAAAATTCAAAATGAATGGAATCAAAGTGTATATTTTTATATTTAACAATCTAACCCAATAGTTTTCGTGAGATTTCAAATTAATTTTCCACAAAGATTTATTTAAAAATCCAATGGATTTCTTCTCATTACTGTTCTTTTAACCTGCTCTAATTTATTATCCTGTAAAATTTGACAACTAATTTACTATTACCAAACATAAAAGTATTTATATGCACTCACACATTGTACTTATATAAACTGAAAATAATATTCATTTATACTTTGATAAATAAAAAAATGAAAGTTTTCAACCAACAATAATTTTAACAAGATAATAAATAGTTTTAATGTAAATTATCTTCTTATCTTTAGAAATAAATTAATAATAATAATATTCTCTGTTTTAATAACAATATTCTCTTTGTATGATATAATAATATAAATAATCTAATATTAGATGATTCTAAACAAATAATTAATAATTATAAAACTAAAATCGTTAATGGTAACAAATTATTTTGTTTAACTTATAAGAAAGTATCATCTTTATGCAACCCATCAATAATAATTATTACAACTAATTCATATTTTGTCGGGGCAAGTACAACATACTCACACATAAAAATAAAACATAAATGAAAAATAGGTAGCGATCAGACCATCTGGCGCCAAAAACCTATTAAATTCGTATCATGCGTGCTTCAGTGCAGCCGCAAATTTTTTGAAGTATGGAAATATATTTTATTTCTACTTAAGATACGAGTATAATCAATATGTCAATGAATTGATGAATGGCTTACATGTTTCAAATATTTTTTTTTTTCTATCATTGAGAATACAATTGATACTGTGTCTGCGTACTGTGTACTAATAATATGTGATAAAAAGTTTACAATATAAAAAAATAATCTACAAATGCATAAAACAATATCAATAAATAACATAATACAATGCAACTGTGTACAATTTATTTTTTAAGATTTTCATCTTAAGTAATGTATAAATGTATATTACTAAAATAGTTAATGAATTTAATAAGAATAGCAATTTAATAAAATAGTTCTATTGAAACTCTTTTTCTCCTTATTTGAGTTTCAATAGTTCTACATTGCAATGTCTTACCTTATACACTTTAAGGCTTACAGATTAGTTTCTATAATCAAGTTACTGAGTAGTAACTATATTATTTTAGGTTAGTAATAATTATTTTTATTCATTTAATATTACTTTTTTTTTAATTCGTTAAACATAATATAAACCATAATGCACATGCATAATAAAAACATAATAATTGTATAGAATTTAAATTTTGAAACTAATTATAATTTAAATAGTCAACCTCTTGGTATTTATATATTGTATACCTACGTTTGGTATAAATTAAATTTACATACCTATTATATTATTTTTTTAAACACTTAGAGCTCATAAAAACATTAACGATATTAATTATTATGTAATATAATAAATAATAATGATAAAAAAATCCTTATCGAAACAGTAAATTAAAAATTCATATTGAAAATTAATCTAAAATTAACCTACGCTACATTTTCTGAAAATTAAATTTGATAATTTAAAAAGTATAATGATAATAAATCATTATTAAGGATAAACTTTTTAACTCATAAAAGTGTTTGTAATTAATTGAGGTTAATAATAATACCCACTGTTTAGTGTTCATATAGGTGATACTATCATTAAACAATGACTTATTTTCAGTCATCTGTTTTGTCAATATATTATGCTGTCTTTTTCTGAAAATAAGTCAGTAAAAATTCCATAATACACGTCCACGTAATTCATATTAGGTAGTTTCAGAAATGCACATGTATTAAACCATATAATTATAAACGCAGGTTTCAGTTCAAATTAAACATAACCACAATTATTTAGGAAAGCCTACAGAGGATTTACGACATTATTATTTACGCAGAGGGTTCATATGGTAAAATATATGGTCTTATAATAGAACAACTATAATTTTCATTAAGTTCATATTGAAATAAATTAAATTTGTACTTTAACCTTAATTTTCAAGTAAAAACGATTTAATTGTCATGTATTTTTATGTAAAGTGTAGTAGAAAAAGGAAGCAACAATTAAATATATCACATTAATGTTTTTAAACAAAAATAGTAAAAATGCTTTATTTTTTAACATTTATTAAATGTTTTTATGGCGTACACTTAAAAGCATTAAACCTGCAGTAAATTTCTTGAACTTGCTTCTTCTTCCTTTTTTTTTTTTTTTTAATAATTCAAAATTCTTTAAAAATAGATCAATAACTGCATTTAAAAGAAAAAAGTAAATTTAGAATATTCCACGAAACCCATAGCTTCTTAAAGAATGTGTCTAATATTAACAAAATAGTATTGTATATGAGTAAAAAGTTCCAACGCATATCAAATAATATTTTACCAGCCATTCTAAAACAAAACCAATATTAACTACCAACTAAAACGTGCAAATGTGTATTACGTGCTCTTAGACGGTATCGATAAAATGAAATATTTAGTTTCTTCAAACATAATTATTACACTTAAAGTAACTTGTTAAAATTAGTATTACTCCTTCAATACATAGTAGTCATTCCATAATTCCATTTTAGTATCATTATTTTCTTCTTATGGAGCGTTTGATGTTTTTGAAAAATTGTTCACCATTATATGACGATCAAATTTACTAGGTACTCAAGAGATCATTAGAATATTTAATTTTAATTTTTACAAGACATTATTTTGTTATTCAACATTCTTAATTTTTTTTCTATTTATATATTTTGGTAAGACTTACTTAAGATTACAGAACTTACTATACTTATTTATCTATTGTTTTTCTTAAGAAATTTGGAGTTTCAACTTGTTTAAATGTTTCTTAACCTCTAGAAGCAAATATTATTCACATTAATTAAAAGCCTACTTTCAGCTTAAAGCTAGAGAAGTATAAAAAAAAATATATATAACCATGCGTAGCGTAAAATAAAGATATATGTTGAAAGGGCGTGTGCAATTTATAAACATGTTTTGTTAATAGTTTTGTTTTTATATTTCTTATAAATACAAATAGCCATAGATCTATGGCTCTAAAACTGGCCAAGACTCAACAATTTTATTCAAGCTAATAATCGAACCCATATAATGGTTGATATAGACAGCGTCCTAAGTTGTTAATAAGTTTCTATACTTAAACTTATGTTTGATTAAAATGTTGAACATTCTGAAATTACCTAGAATCAAGTTTTGTAGTAGTAGTAACTATACAAGCATAAGAAACTAGGCGATATAATATTAATGACCAGCCTCATAATAGTTTGATAAACAATGTTTGTTTTGGACATTCTAAAATAATTAGCCTACTATAATTATACTTATTTGCTAGCAATGATTATATGTGACTTTTAAAAATATAAGTAAAAAAAAATTACACATAATAGTTATGTAAATATTTAAATTCTGATTATTTTTTTTAAGGTTTAATTACTAGTTCTTATTATAGTTACATTATTTTATCGAAGAATATATACCTAATTATTAAGGGAAAAAAATATCATGTTATAAAATGTATGTTACTAATTTAATAATATAATAGTAGGTATCAATAAACTATATTGTAATATTATTATCTTTACTGAGTAAATATTATAAAGCAAAATTTAATTAGTGTAGTCATCAGCGTAACATATTGGAGTTACCAATTGAATTAATACACAATCCTTAATACGTATAACTTATATTAAAGATAATAATATAATTGTAAGGTTGAATGATCTCAAGTACAATAAATGCGAGCAACAAAGATGACCTATTGAATTTGAATGGCTGGTACCGAATCGATTTTCGAGCCTCAACTCCGTATACTGAATCGGTTCCCTTTTGAAAAAGGTATTTTATTAAGGTAAGCCGTATTGGTTCCCGTTTAATTACACACATTTTCCTTCTCAATTTTATAGTCTTAGGACTACCTATCAACTTTAAAGTAGAATTGGTTAAAAATAATAATAATCAATAACATAGTTTCCTTTTCACTAAATATAAACACCATAATAACGGACAATTAAAATTAAAAAATATAAATTAAAATGCGATCGATGTACAAGCAAAAACAAATTTATATAGGAAAGAGAATAAATGGTGATGTGTTATTAGAGACTGTACAGTGCTCACTAACATTATTGACAAACTTACATAGACTATAAACTATATACCCGTATACCCGTACAGCGATGTAAATACGTATAACTCAATCTTTATTTTAATCAATCAGGGTATAGCGATAATTTGCTAAACCTTAAATAATCTATAGCTACCATAGAGTTTTTGGTACATATTTTACGTAATTTATATTTTGTACCAATTATTAAAAATAAAATTAAAATTAAAATTAATTGACAATCAATTTGGCTCACCTAATAAGAATGCTTTTTTTTAAATAGAAATCAATTCCAACAAATGGGAGCAATTCGGTTATTCTTATTTGAACAATATAATCGTTGTAGATACATCCCACAAGTATCTAATAGGTTTGACCATTTTCGGTATAATAATAAATAGGGTTTCGGATTTTAAAGCACAATAAGCAACAAAAAAAGCACACGGCTGTTTAAAAAAAAACAAAAAGAAGCACATTTATTCAAAAAAAAAAAAAGCATTAAATAAAAGCATGACCGGAAATTAACATGAACTAGTTATGAAAATTAATAAAAAATTTAAAAAATTAATTCAAATTAAAATAAGAATTAACTACCATGTATTAAGTATTTCCCTAGATTTGCAATAGTTATACTGACTATACGAATATATATATAATATTTATATCGTAATTATAATTGCTCGATAGAATATTTTTCTCCATAGAAAAATGATCTCTCACTATCTACTGAATTGATCGGTGCATACTTCATACAAGGTATTACTCGTACAAATTACAACATTAAATCTTAAATTTTGAAATGGTCGATATCGATATTATTGGCATACTGACAGTATAGGTACTCAAGGCCTATTATATGTAGATCGATAATCTATGTTTAATACATTTAATATTTATCCAATAACGAAAACAATAATTATACAATATTTGCATTCTGGATTTTTACGTTTTTTTATTACAATAGCATAATAAACATATAAAAATCCACAGCTGGAATAATATTTAAAAAAGCAAAAAAATCATTTACATAAAAAAAAAATAAAAATAAAATTAGTTTAAGTATTTGGAATCAGAATGACGTGAAACGAATTTATGTATAAAAATTAAATTTCTATCTCATAATTAAAAAAGAAGCATATGCTTTAAAATCCTAGCCCTAATGATTAACAATTAACTACCTACCTAATTTTTACTCCGATATTAATAAAGTATACTATCTATACAATAATACTAATAATAAACATTTAAATATTTCGTCTTTCAATTGTACAAAAAATACACCTATTTTATATATATATTATTATATTTTAATATTGTAACTTCTGTTACAAGTTAAAAAAAATCTTTATTGTGTTACTAATAAAAAAACTGATATAGTCATAAAAAGACAATGTTATAAGACGTTATATAATTTCAAGGTATTCATAAAAATAACTATAATGATTGAATATCGTGAAATATAATACAGAAATGCAAATAATATGAATATTGAGTTATGAGTACCTTTATATCAAAAGTAAAAAAATTATAAATACCTAAAACTATACAGATTCTCTTATGGAGGAGGATCTCTTATATCTATGTATACAAATAACATTATCGGAATAAAAAACAAAATTCCAATTTAAACTATATTTTTATAAGCTATACTGTGTATAAACATGTTGTTTATTTAAAACAATAATATTGACTGATGGTTTTGAATAATTATTATGTTCTTATTATACAAAATATTCATCCTAGTGATAACATTTTATTGTAAAATCAATTATAATCGAATGCGCATATTGTACAGAGCACATAGGTATACTAATTATTAATACCTATACACGTCCTGTTTTTCAGTGGAAAATTAAATGTTATAAATACAATTAGGTGTTAGGTAGATACTAGATATACATTCGTGCAATTAGGATTTGAATAAATATATAACCTACCACGTACACAATTAATGCAATACATTTCATAAAAACGTGGTTTTTACTGAAAGCTTAAATAATATTTATTAACAAGTACATTCAAATTTAAAGTGTATAGCAATAACTCATCTATAAAATAATAATTATTATTAAAATTTGAAAGCAGAAAAACTATCAATCAAGTTTTATTACTTAAAATATTAACATATTTTTAAATAATGACCATATCTACAATGGTAATGATAATACATTTTTATTTCCAAACATTATATTATCAGCTCTTTATTGTCAAATACATGCATGACAAGAAATTTAAATTTTAGAGAGTGAAATTAATTCAGATCCTTTTGCAAAAAGGAAAATTTATATTTTTGCAGTCCTTTGGACCTATTGTCGATATTTTTGCTCTTCCGTAGACCTAGAACATATCATATAGCAGTCCCATCCATCATCATCTTATGGTTGTTGATAGTTATTTTTTTCGGTTCTTCCTTCTTTTTATACCGGCAGATCATTAATCTTATTTTTCTTGTTCAGTGTCTGGATATAAAAAGTAGCACTGAGGGATGGGACTGATGACGAAGGAAGGACCGTAGAAAATAAATGTCATTTTCAACTATTTTCACCCCCTGCGTTTGGTAATATAACATCCCGTACGACTTTCGACCTCTGCAAGGTTGAGTACCTCTACTTTTTTAAATAGTTTTAATACTTCCGGTGTCTCATTCATCAAATGAATCACTTTATGAAATGCGGTACCGGGTACAGTATGTTATTTAAATGTTAAAAAACATTAATTTAGTTTTTTTTTTTTGTTTGTTTGTTTAAGAAATGTATAAACTATAAAATACATCAACGTTATACTAATAAATATATCCGTTCCCATATCTTTATTTAAACGACATTTTGTTTATAAAATTGTCATATCATCTTTCAGCTATAAAAAAATATTCCATAATATAGAATAGTGGTACGTAATTAAATTTAATAGGACAATTGCCTAAGTTTATAAACTACTACAGCGAGTGTATTATACTCTTCTATAATTCTATCACTAATTTAAGTTTATTAAAATATAACGTTGGAATATAAACCATATTTCTATATTAGTTAGTATGTCGGGAACTTATTGCTATAAACTAATATAAGAATAACTCTAAATTCAATATAATATTATTGATATAGTATTTTTAAAGACAATTATTTTAATAATATACCTACTTAATCTATATACACTTACTTAGTACTATTCATACATAATAATTAAAATTATAAATAAATGAAATATTAAGAGTATCATAAAATTATTGTACTGCTCCACATCTTAAAGAACTTACTGCAAAATCATTAAAATAAAAGTGTACTCCGTTTATATTTACCTACCATAAAATATCACTGTTTACCCTGCAGATTGTTGTTAATTAATAAGACTTTATAATAATGGCTATTATAATAACTGTAAGCACATAAATAAATACGGTCTCTTTCAATAAAATAAAAAAATGACATAATATTGTTCATCTTGTTTTCTTCTTCACTCTGAAAAGCTCATCAAACTGAACAAATATCGAATATAAGACAAATTTATAAAGCTAATATAGATAATAGGCATTGTGTAATTAATGCCACTATTATGATTTTGAATCAAAAATAATACGCAAAAACAAAAATATAAACCTAAATTTAACCGACAATGACCTTCGTCATGCGTTCAAACATTTTCTTTATTTTATTTTTACAATTTAACGGGTATTAGACTATTATCGAGTGTAAATGTATATGGTAAAGTACAATCAATTTTCTAATATTTATATACAAATAATATGATAATTGAAATCGAATTAAACTAACTCGTCACTTTTTCTTGACTCATCTAGATATTTAAAACAAAATACTACATAAGAATACAAATATCATTTGCTTACAAAAATAATGAACTTTTAACTTTAGAAAGAATAATATATCGTCTTTCAAAATAAGATAAATAGTATTATCAGTTCTAACTTTAGTAATACTCAACTTATAGTATGCAATCATTTTGATGTGTTTATATTTCATTTTCATAATTCAACAAATTCATAGTAATAATATTTAAATTATATACTAAGTCATGAACAGGAAAAAAAATAAAATGTTAAGAATATAAAAACTGTTAGCTTTATAAGCAAAACATAAGTATCGTTGTTACACAATTCCTCATATTTTATAAAAAAAAAAAATGATTTTAATTTTGGTAAATAAAAATAAAAAAAACTATCGTTTTAATTTATGATATTATTATAGTGAACATTAGTTTGGTTTTAGAATTGTACTTCAAATATATAAATTACTGATAGTGTTCTTTCTAAATACCTTCTATGACCAATGACCAATGATCTCGTAGATTTGTTAGGTTTTCCTTTTTTATTCTGCTTATAAAAATAACAAACAAACTTTTTGTCCAGTTACAAAAAGCATATCCTGCACGTGTGTTGGATAATAGAAAAAAAAACAGTCGGCGCCATAGTTAATCTACCAAAACGGTTGTTCCCTCACGTCAGCACGTTATACACATCATCATGTCTTTCTATATATTTGACGTAAAACATAAAAATTAATGTAAAGAGTTAGTGCACTTTTTCAACCGGAATACCGGAAATAACTTCAAGTTAAAATAATATTTTATAAATATAAGTGCTCGCGTGTGCATGAGTGTGTGTTAGTTTTAAGTACATAAAAGTGTA
>VUJU01000996.1:0-26371 GCA_009835225.1 Aphis craccivora | reverse complement strand
AAAATATTATACTACTCAGAATTCGCTTTTTAAATTATGAGTTCTTAGAAAATCAGTTTTGAAGTATAAATATTTGATTTGATATTGTATTCAGTGTTGGAATTCCATATTACCTAGTAAAAACTTTTTAATTTTTTTTTTTTTAATTTTCAGAATCGTAATTCTTATTTTATTGTATACTCAATGCAATAACGATATTCATTACAGAATACAATGTAAAAATGTATCGATCTAAAATGAAAAAACCATAATATATTAATATCAATTTGTCTAAATTATTGTTTTCCAAACAAATAAAACAATATAATAATATATTTTTGATCAGAAAGAGATTGACAAATATGTTACTGTACGCAGTTTTATGGATTCCTCAAAACTTTTGGGAAATTTCACAAATTACCTTTCTGAAGTACTATCTATAGTTGATTTCCATTTGGTATAGTACAAATCTTTTAGAGTACTTCTGACTTCTGTTTAGGAATAGTGCACCAAGTCATGGCAAAAGAAATATAGTAATTATTTTTTTAGAAATTATTTAGCTTTAAGCCTAAAAAATCAATGAAAATAACAAAAACAGTAAATATTAAAACATAACATTTCTGTTTTATAAATCTTTACACTCAATCCTGATTTCAATAATTATTGAATACATTTTTAATAAGCAATTTGATACTTATTTTTAGTAGCTAGTTAGCTAATATGAACAATATTAGGTTTAAATTCAATCATTACATGTTTACCATTTTTTCACTTTAAATTGGTATTTTTATATATTTTATACTTCCAATTAATTCTTTTTTTATATATAATTTATTATAGTGTAGTTTTGTAACGAATATTACGTCTTATTAAGCAAGCACGATTGGATGTTGACTCAGCGACAAAAAAACAATATTTACGATCACAGAAAATATGTAAATAAAGGTATTTATAATATTAAGCACACTAAAATATAAGTACTTTTTTCCGAAGATACTAATGTTTTAAATTAAATATCGATCCCTCTTGTTTTATACGTATCCGTTTAATTTCTATACGTGCGACAAACACTTAAATAAAAGGATTGTTTTCATCGCTAACTGAATACAAATGAACGGCGATAAACACAATATATGAGTAAACTATATATTTTTGATAAAAAAAAAAAATGTGTCTTTTGAACATTCAATTTTTAAGTGCATGAAAAATAAAATAAATAAAAATTAAATAGTTACAATCGAAAAAAAAACAATGTATATGTAATAATTTTTAGTTAAGTTATATATTTATATATTGTTTTCACCAAAAACGACGCCATATGAAAGAAAAAAAAAACAACAAACATATATTTTGGTAGCTTATAGTGCTAATATAGTGGTTATGCACCTTATAGATATATATGATTTTTAAATGTGATAAATATTATAGTAGGCGGGTAAAAGACAATAATTATAAGTAAAAAGGTTTTTACTTATTTTAAAAGGATACTAAAAATACTTGAATGATACTTGAAAATGGTAAACTGCATTATTTTTTTTAATTATAAAGCTGATTAAGTTTATAAAACTTAAATATAAATATTCAGTTAAAATTCAATTTCCATTTGACTCTAAATTTGTAGGTATATTAGAAAATGACATTAAATATATAATAAAATAATTGATTTGAGTTACTTTTACAGTTAGTTTTGTTTTAATTTATTTTCTTAAAAATATTTAATCAGAAAAAACGCTGTACATAATTTTAAAATAAATCATTTAAATTGTTTAATACAAAATGAAAATACTAATTATTTCATAGTAAACTCATAAAAAATGTTAATACATTTGGAATTTTCTAAACAAATATAATGTGTATGAAAAAATGGACAATTTAAAGTGCAATTCTATGTCCATGTCCACAAATATGGAACAATTTTTTTTCTAAAACAATAAATTACTACACTCAGAGTTTAAATACATACCGAAGGATTCACTTACTACGAGCCAGTTATTGTAATGTGTAATGAAATAATCATATTTTTATTGCGCCTTTCGCAGTTGTTTCTGACTCTTTGTTTGCGATTTCCCCAAAATATCGTATAATAATCGTGTATGATATATGAATACAATAATTCACAAATTTCTATGATATGATATATTATACAAATATATTGAATAGTTCTGTAAACATGGCATTGTTATGTTTAATTTTTAACGATGTATTTATTTATTTATTCATTTATTTAGTTTTAACTTAATAAACAAAAAATATAAATAATTAAACAACTATACTCGACAATAGTTATACTTTTATACGTCAGTTGATATAAATTTATATTCTATTGTCATGAAGAATAAAGTATAAATATCTTAACTTAATAAAACTATTTTCATTTATACCTATAAAGACTTTTTTTTTTAATTTGTTGAAAATAATAATCATATTCACTGTTCATAATACAAACTAGTGTAGTTGTACAATATTAACACTGTACTCCAATTATTTTAAATAATGAAAAGTACTAATAAAAAATAATAAACATAGAAAGTAATAAATAATTATAGACTATAATAGTACATAATATTATGATATTTTATAAGTAACAAAATAAGAAATATTGTAATATTATACAAACCCTTAAGAAAATTAAGTTTCTTAAGTACTACACTTTAACCATTATTATGTTTTCATTTTTTACTAAATTTGTCAATACCTGGGTAAAACAAACCATTTTTACTATATTTAAAAAACTATAAATAAATTCTAAAATATTTAAATTATAGCACCTTTCATTTAAAATGTGAAATTTTAATAAGTTTGCTATTGTAAATTTATCATTAATATTCCTTGAATAGGGTTCATTGATTTTAATTGAAATGAAATACAAAATTGAATTAACTAATATAAAAATACTTCTTTAAATATAAAATTTTTCTACTCCAGAGAAGTGTTCACGAGGTTTCCTTTAGATGTCCAAGCATAACAATGTGAATATTACATTTTTAACAATACATATAAATCTCTCAAAACTATATTTAAATATATAAAAGCCAAAACATTTTAAGTAATGCTTTTGTTAACAATAAATAAGATTTTTTATGAACTGAAATAAGGAATTGAAACTCAAAAGTGTATTTTAAAGGGTTTCGAGTGTACTTGTACTACTTTTAATAATTATCGTTATATTTGAAATATTTATTGAAGCAAAAAGTACTTTGAAATATATTCATATCAAGTATATTATTTATCAAGACACAAAATAAATAAATTACTAAAATATTTATTAAATAATTTTATGTAGTACAAAATAAAAAATACCATACAATTTACAAAACTATAACAACACGCAATGTCAACTACATCAAATCATCTACCAATGTTTGTTCAGTTTAAACGATAATTTCAAACCTTCAATATGATTTCCCAATAGGCAAATAACTCAAAAAATTATTTTCTTCAATAATTTTATTTTAACTCAGTGCAAACATAATCATGTAATGTTATTTGCCTTTAAAACTAGACAAGTATATATATATATATAAATCCTTATATAAATTCAATATAATATTTTATAAATTCTTTCACTCATTTTCAGTGATAATAAATATTCAGGTATACATTAATAAATAAACTTTAAAATCTGAGCAAACTAATAATATATACCTACCCATCATTTATATTACTTTCTAACAAAAGATCTGGTGACAGTTAAAACCAACATTTCGTTAAAATTAAATATATATAACCATTTTATTATTATTTCTTTGCTATTAATTACATTTTTTTAAATAACTGTTGTAGAAATGCAATACAATTTATATTTTAATTAGTTTCTAAATATCTCGAGCTGGTTCCAAATATCTAACTAATAAAATCACAAAATAAATCATAAAATAATTTTAAAAGGGTCTGTAAAGTGCACTTGCAATGAACAAATAATTTTGGAATTTGAAACAAACAACAACCTAATATTATCCTTGAATACCAATAATGATGTAATAATTTATAATGGTGTATGTGTAGGACGTTCAAGTATAGACAAAAATAAATTAGGATGGCGTATGAGCTTAGTTCTGGCACCTATAGATCTTGGAGGCCCATTTTTTCTTCTAAGTTAAGTATATAATATTGAAGAATTCACGTTTTCGAAATTTCACTAACTATAGAAATTATTTTCAAAAACATATCTTGTATTACGATAATTTCTTTCGAGCAATTATTTAAATATTCTTATAAAAAAGTATTTTTTAAAAAAAAAAACAAAATACTCAGCTGTGAAAAATTAAAATTAAAGTTCTTAATAAAAAGATGAATTTCAAACTTTATAGTTGTAGGTAGTTATTTGTTTATATACTATTTTATACACATGTTAATACTTTGGTTTAAACAAGAAATTGAACAATGTCCAAAATAACAATGCTTTTGAGTTTATGCCATTCTCTCTCAGTAGACTTAAATTAAACTTCATGCATATTCCCTTTTATCATTTTACACCTAATTATTATACATTTTAGTGAGGCTTTTTTTAAAAATAAACACATGTAATAAAATAAAGATTATTTAACACTCTATTTAATATTTAATATTATTTATTTATCTTTAATTAATATTTTTTTATGACTATCATATCACATGACCTTTATAAATTGTATCTCTTTAAAAACATTTAATTTCAATATAATAATGTATTTACACATATACTATATATATAGTATAACATTAATAGCTATTTAATTATGATTTGTGTTGCACATAATATACTTATAATAAATGGCAATTACCCATAGTAACGCTTACGTCCAATAAGCATCTTTATTTTATTTATAGGAAATTTTAATACTCGCATCCCTTTACACTCATTAAAATATTCTTTCATTTAATTATCTAAATGAATATTTTTAAAATAATTATTTTTTTTTTTTTTTTAATCTATTATAAATTAACAAAAGTCAAACGTACGTTATACAAAGTTAGGTTAGGTTAGGTTAGGTTACTAACTGTATTTACACCTGAAGCATTGCTTTACGGCGTTTCCGGGTGTTGGGTGTATTGCCGATTCAAAGAAAAAAAAAAAGGTTACTAACTGTATGAAATGTTTATGTATATCGTATATGTAATAAAAATATTCCTCACAGGTCTAGCTGCATCTAAAGATATTCCAATTCTACCTGATAACCTAAACAATTATTCCAGAAACATTATAAACTACACCAGATAATGTGACTTAGAGCCCGCATTTCAAATGACAAAAGTTTGACTAAAAGTTTAGCTGGGGTATTGAGTTCATTAAAACATCTTAATTACACCACCTAAACTAAGTTAACCATTCGGTCCATTAACCGAAATCCGTCTTTATGACTGCGGAATCTTATCGCACGATATAAGATATAGCCAATATATGCAGAATACATCTTCTCAAACATTTTTTTTAAATAATGATATGATTTTAAATTTAGCATATTAAACTGTAATTAAAAATCAGCAAAAAAAATCCTGAAAAAATACTTTTCTTTTGTGTACCTACCTAAATACTATTACAATATATTAACTTCTTGTTATATGTTTAAGTAATATAACTAATTATGTAGTCATGTGTACTGTTCAAATATATTATCATTAGTTAGTAATCGATTATACTAAGTAAACCTGTTTATTCAAAATTATATTTATTATCTTGAAAATTAAAATATACTGAATTCACAGTTTCTCTAACATAAATGAAATCAAAATCAACGCCATAAACAGTAACCAAAAGTGTAATCCTATTCACACCAATCACACCATCATTTATTTTTCAGATCAAGACATACAGAAATGTATTATGTTATAAAGTATTTATTATAGTAAAAATAAACGAACAATTTTATGTATATACATAACTAAGTATAATAATAAACGTCACGAACCAAACAAAATACCAATCAACGGTCTTTCCCACTTTCATTTTAGTAACCTGGACAATTTTGTAATAATCCCAGAATTAGCCACGCAAAAATATCACAATGTTCTTAATAGTCAATTAATTCAAACATATCTTCACCGACTGTTATGTTAAGCCTAGGCTATAGCTAAAATTCAAAACTCCCTAAATCGTTGGCCAAATCGCACAATCAAAAGCCCAACTCTATTTCCACCATCATAAAATTTATGGTCACTGCCAAATTACACGTTAAACTATAATAGGTATGTCATAATTGGTCATTAAATCGTTTATTTCACATTTCATATGTATACTTGTTGTCGGTGTATTATGTTGTAATCCATATGTAAACAAATATCCATAAATCACTTACAATGGCTATTGCTGCTGCGATACATATCTTTGAATATAAAAAATTAATTTGTTGTTATTTATGACTTCCCCAAAGGCCAAAAGTATATATTATATCATTAACAGTCTTAAATAGACTTAAATTACAATATTAAAATAAAAAAAATAAAAAGATTCTATATTAAATATTTAAGATTCAATAATAATATGATGATTAATTATTGTTATTTCTTATAAGTTAAATATACCTATTTGTATTTGTAAAACGCTAATAATAAAATAAATAAATAACTCAATATTAAAATACATTTCAGTTAGAATAAATAAAGTATACAAATAAATAAGTTATTATATTATCCTTGCTTTATTATTTTCAAGTAACAAAACTAAAATAAAATAAAACATTTATAATTATTTTATGAAAAAAAAAATGTTTATAATTATAAAGTTTTCAGATTATCATTCCCACTCATTATCTTTACTGTACTTTCGTCAATTTCAACATTTAACTAATGAGTAAAAGTGGTATTTAATAATTTCTCTCTATACATTATATAAAACACATGTTTGAATGTATAAAATAATGTTTGTGTGTCAAGAGCTTACAACAAAATGGTTTCATATTTTTTGTAGTTAAATATTTCTACGTACTTCCCTTTGTAAATGGTAATTGGTAAGTATTTAGCCAGTAAATTAGTTTTACGAGTATTTGTTTTACATATATTATAATAACTGAATAAAAATAAGTTTTGCGTCTATTCAGGTATATTAAATTTATTTAATAAACATTAATATTAAGTAGTAATAAGTGTTTGACACAGAATTTTTGTGGTACTACATAATACAAATATAAGAATAAAAATGCACGGAACAATTTTCTAATTAACTTTTTATTTACCCAAACACTTAGCTAAGTAATTTGACATTTTAATTTAATGTTTGAATATTATGCGCTAGAGAAAAAATAAGATCACTTTTATTACAAAATTAGATAAAAATTTAAAAAATGTTAAAATAAAAATATTTGTATAGATTATTTGGGAATCACTGTATTCTTAGTTGATTTAAGCATGGACGCTTTATTTTTTTTTTTTTTATTATTACTGATCATGTATATGGTTACAGAGTAAATCGCAAATATGTTAAAAATGAATAATTTATTTTTTAAATAATAAATTTAAATAAATAAAATATTCCAAGAAAAAAACATAAAATAATTATTAATGAACAAAACAAAATTATGTTTTACTGTGGATATCGTATTGTTATTAGTAGGTATACTTATATTTTATATCTAAATTAAAATTAGTGAAAAGTATAATATGAGTTGTTATTTGGTACTTTTACAGTTTTATTTTATACTACATTAGATTGCACAGTACGTTAATGCAATATGATATGTATTTAATACGGTATGACATAATTTTCACGGTTATTATAAATATTGTATAATATTTAAAATATTATTTCCGTAGGTAAATGAAAATTAATAATTAATTGAATAAAACGCTATCAACATAGACATTTTTCACATTTAATAATACTTTGGACGTAATGTTACGTCTTGATAAAATGAATTTAAAAAAATAACAATTTAAAACATTTTACTGTTAAATAACTGCAGAGAAGTTAAAATATAAATCGCTACAATGATGATTTATACAATTTATTCCCCTTTTTATTACTGCCCTCTTTTAGTCCTTTTTAAACCTTTTTAAGGCTATAGCACACGTGAAAATTGTCACGCAACTTGCGTTCGGCAATATTCGCCCCAAGCGACTTTCTTAACGAGTGCGTGGGATCTACCAACGTCGCAGTTTCATACCTATAGCAATTAAAAAGACGATGCGAATGCGACGGATGATTCGTGCACGATCGATTGTGCTGATCGTGCGGCAATCGTGTCGCATACATTGCACGTGATTTTATTATTTTTTTAACTTGTAAATTATAAATTGAGACGTAATTCTGATTTTTATATTTGTATTTCGTTTAATTTTTATCGGTCTCATATGATTTTAATATATTGGAATTGTTCATAATTAATCGATACTTTAACGAATTTTACGGGCTGCCATAAAAATTCAAGTTGGTCAAGTCCAACAATGTCTGTATAATTTACTATTTTGAATAGGTACTAACTTCTATTTAAGACTTCGCGACTACTTATTTTTTATTGATGTAATGAGATCATGCATATTCTGCTTGACTACTATAAACTTTACTTATAAATAGTATACATTTATTTCATATTTTTTCGATAAGTATAAATGCAAAATTAACGGTTCGTAAATAATACCTTGATGGTTTTTAATAACAGTTTAGTTCCATTACGAAAGACGGAGTCAGAAACATACAATGTACACAACATTTCCAATCTATAGAAACTATTCTATGAAACTATTGGAGTAGGTACTCAAGAAATTGCTTACGAATATAAAAACATATATTGTAAAACCAATATATATATATACATTGTTCAAAATCTAAGAAAATATAAAATATTTAAACACCTAAGAACTAAAAAAAAAAAATATGAATATGAATATGTATATAAAGTTTTATTACGTACGTAAAAAACTTATCTTGGAATATTTTATTTTTATTTCTCGGACAAAAATGTTTACTTACTCGAAGTTTCCATCATTGTTGATCTAAATCGTCATAATAGTCATAATAATTTAATATTATAAATTTGAACTTTTAATAGCATTATGTTATGAATATTAACACTAGATCAAAATGTATAAGCAGCCACATTTAGCTGATAAAATATTGTTCATAAGATCAATTTGAACTCTAACCGGCCGTTAATAAAACCGTTAAATTTGTATAATGCGGGTTATTTTAGTTTTACTGTATTATAATTTATAATTACGTACCTGTACCTAATAAAATCATATTTTATTTAACTGGCTATCAATATAATGGCCCCGAATATAGTTACATATAAAATGTACAGAATACAAACGACCATGCAGTTAAATAATATCGACGAAAATGTCAGAGATTGTTGACGAACTAACGGTGGAAGGGTAAACGGGTAGTCCGAACAGATAACCTTTATTGCGTGGGCAACCCAACCGAGAACTACCCTAGAGACGTGTGCTATTAAAGGGTGGTCTTGGGGTAGGTGTATGGAGCTATTAACTTGAACGCGGATGCTATCCATCATACAACCTCGCTGTGAAATCGTGCTAGTTTTTCGCGCTTCGTGTACCTACCCCCTTTCAACAACTAACAATTTTGGGTAATATGTGTTAATGATGCACGTACAACCTGAAACATAAATACTACTCTCCTACATTTATAGAGCGTTTTAAGAACAATTACATTAGCTAAACCTAGGTGAGTTAATAAAACATACAAAATAGAAATTGTTTCATTATTAAATAAAACTGGAACCTTAATACTAAATACCTAAAATAACGATTAAGATATAATAGGTTTTCAATATTTCTTTTGAAATATATAATTTTTGTTAGATGATTCATTCGGAAGAAAAATTTTAATAATTTTGATCTATCTATCAATTGACACATTAAAAAATTTAAAAAGTTTATACCGTATAGTTTAACCAATATTTATTTCCATAACGTTAATATTATGTTTTACAAAATATATTTATTAAATATATCTATTATTCTACATTATTTATATTTAGTTATTTTCAAAAATGTAAACCTTAACTGAAGTTGATTTACCATACCTACTCTGTAGATTTATTTATCCTGTTTATTTTTAATAACCTTTGCCTAGCTACTTCCTACAAAAAATAATATATCTGTTTTAATACTTATTACTGATATTAGTACCTATAACGGGTAGAACTACTTTATCATTTGGTAACACAAAATTTGAACAGTTCAAATCTAGTATCAAAATAATGAATATTATATATGTATAAAACCACGACTTTGGGCTTATACGTAGGTATCTATTGTATCAGTAGCAGACTTTTTTTTTCTAAGGAAGCAATATAAAATATAGAATTGTAGAGGAGTTACAATATTACAATATTATTGTCTTTGTAAATCTTTTTCGATTTAATTTTTAATTTATTATTATAAAGTACTTAAGGCATGTGAAAAAAAATGTAATGGCTAGTGGCGCATTTGTCCCCTTTGGCCCCGGCGTTATGTCACCTCTGAAGTATCGTATTATATACACAATATTATCGTTTCAAATGACAATTTGTTTTTATATTAACCGTGTATTTATTTTAAAACAATAAAATAAATACATGTAAAATAACAAACAATAGATGCGTGTACCTTTTAAAAAGTATTTGTGATGAACGCAATCATTTAGTTTAACATTAAAAAAAAAAAAAAAACTACTAAAACAACTACGAAACAGATTTTCAATATTACATTTCAAATAAATTCAAAATTCAATTAAAATGTACTTATAAGTACACCCATATTATCATAAAAACAATATTAAAAAACAAAAGAAAGTTAACTCATTTTTGATAACACTTACACTATAATATTGGAATTATCAAAATCTTTTATTAACTTTTTTTTATATTAAGAAAAATCATAATTTGTATAATTAAATCAGTTAACAATTATTGGGAACACTACACTTTATACTCAAAATTTAAGTTACAAATAGAAGAATATAGAAAAAAAACGTATTCCAGTTTCTTTACTCATGTGCAATATATCCAATATTATCAATAATTTGAATTAATCTATCATTTAAACAGACAAACTATTTACATTGTACAATAAAACTGTGACGATTTACTAAACGTATATATTTTATTTACTTAAACAATATTATACTAATAAGGTGTCGTATTTATTTTTACTAATAATAAACACAAGTTCAATTATTTTAGAAATTAACGCAAATCAAATGTATTCGACTTTGTGTATAGATACTATTTAATACTTATTAAATATAATTATTAATATTTGTACTTTTATAGAATAGTAAGAGATATTTTGCTATACTTCAATATAATATGTGAATATATTTTATAAATAAAAAACTGTAGATAATTATTACATAATAATATATACCAAAGTATAGTAAAAGATAAAAAATAAAATGAATTATATAATTGTTCTCGCCAGTTAAAAATATACAACAATTCATGTTGTACAACAATACTATCTATTATAGTCTTGGCTTCAAGTCAACAATAACTTATTTTTAAATGAAAATTTCTGGTCTTGAGTGTAGGAGTTAAGTAACGAAGAGCTTAGCGTCTGTTTTTTGTACCTATATAAGTAAAATAAAAATTATTATGTTTTTCAATGTCCTATTTTTATAAATAATAAAATTAAAAAATAATATTACTTATTTTTAGCTTTTTTAATTTTTCACGATAAACACCTATGTTAATAAATTGTATTTTCGTAAGCTTATGAAATTGTTATTATTAAGCGGATGCTTCAACTTAAAATATCTAAAAATTAATAATTTTATTAAAACGCAAAATCAAAGTTAAAAGCATTGAGCTTTATTTCAAAAAAAAAAAAAATTAACTAATAAACTAACTCCAATTTCTAACAAAACTAATCTAAAAATCAATACATACTATCTATTTAATTGAATTTAATCAATTTTACAGTAATGGATTCAAATTTTTAAATACTTAAAAAATATATTTCCTTATATTTTTTATGTATAATTGTGCTATCCAATTTTTCACATATAAAAAACATTAGTTTAGATTTAATTAACTAAGCATTTTAATTTTTAATTTACAGAATTAAATATTTTAAAATAATCAAAGGTATATTCACAAAACATCATCAATAATAATACTTAACAAGCAAATAAGCAATAACAATTTTAATCATGAATACCACATTTCAATAAGTTTGATTCTAAACATAACTGAAAATAACCTAAATTCGTGGAATTTGACTTTATATACTCTCCTTTTATTAAATTATAATATGAAACGATAGTGAAATATATTTATTTATTATTATTATTATTATTTTTTTTTTTTTTGGTTAAATGTGCATTTTGTTAATATATTAAATATACAAAGTTTACAGAAAGTATAAGCTCATTGAATAATAAATAACGTACATTAATAGTATTAGTTTTCACTGCAAAGAATGAACATAAAAAAAATATATTTTTTAAATCATCATAAACTATCATAACGTCATTTGTCTAAACCTTACGAAAAAGTAATTATAATAAGAAAAAAATAGGTATTGTTTTATTCACCCAAAAATTAAATAATCCATGAAGATAAAACACAAGTGAAAAAAACATACCCTACAGGCTAGCCTCAGTTAGATATGTACTAAATTAGTCTAATTTCAAAATAATTACTAACAAAAGACAAGCAAAGGGTTGGTAGAATTGCACCCGTAATTCAACTATTCAAAAAATAAATTTAAAGATAAAATGTTTAAAATATAACACATTGGTATACCTACTATATTATTATAAATAATGTATTTAAATATTTGATTAATATAAATTAAATGTTTTATGTGTTATCATTTAAATAAGACATTGTGGATAAAAAGTTCCAGATATGTTTTTTGTAAAAATTAACATGTGTATTGTTTTTAACTAAAGAGAACAAATATTCAATCAATCAAAATAATTTGTATTGACACTGTAAAAAAATGAGAGGATTTTAACAGAAATATATTTGATATTCAAAAAACAAATAAAACTCGTTCTAAAATAATACCACTAATGGTTACGGTACACCCCTCAACACAAAAAAGCTCAGAGCTCCTACTGAAAAAAAATTCTGTGAAATTGAATGACGCATATAAATGTCCCGATTACGTTTCAAGAATGCCAATTATCATTGTTGCTACCCACATTAAAGTAAACAATGATGAATTAAATTTAGAGTATTCACTGAATACACTAATGTTCAACTAATAGCAATAAAACTAGATGAATGTTCTAACCATAGAAATAACTCACATTGTACTCAACGTATTTCCTTGTTTGTTTTCATACTATATTACATAGTTTTTTTTTATTTCAAGTGTCAATTATACATACCTACACAATTTTCCAAAACATAAAAAAAAACAGATTTTTCCAACACTTAAATCATTATGTTTATTTTCTCTTAAAATGCATTCAATATATATCCGAACATGTACGGATATGAAAGTGTATCACGTTAATTTCCATTAAAAGAAATACCTATTTATAGCATTGGACGGCCATTTGAATTTTTGGTTTTTTGTACCCAATTCTTATATGTTATGTAGCTTTAAATTAATTTTTTTTAATTGATATGAAAAATATTGAATAATAATGTAGTATCATAATATAAAATGTTTCCTAAAAACTAGAAAAAAAAATAAATTCTGAAATTATTTTACGTACAAATAAGACAAAAAAAGAAAAATATTTGTAACAAATTCAATCTAAGCGATTGTTTTTTCGGATTTTTTATAATTATTAAATCTTAGATTATCCAATAAAAAATGATTCAAATATAACTTGTAAAGCATAACCATTATTGTTTAAATAATACAAAATATATAATAATATAATGCTAACTGAATATGTGTAGAAAATAACGTCTGTAATACCTGATATGAAGGTCCAATACAAACTGATGGCTTACATTTTAGTGGAACTACGGAACTGCTACCATATGGTCCAGAAATATGGGGTTCACGTGTCGCACATGTAGACGGTTGATTCATAATAATATGATATGTATATACATACATTTTTTTTTTTTTTTGATCTATACTTGGCACACGCACCCCATTAAGAAACACACCTTTTAAATTCTACACGTTTCTAAACACAGTGTGGTACCGCAAGAACCATACTCCAATACTATCACAGTATTACACATTGCTTATCTATCTTATACCACAAATAATTTTAACAGTTAATATTTAAATTTAATATTATAATATACGAATATACGATCGTTGTTTATACTTTTCATCACTTGCAGATTTGCTTTTATCAAATCCAGCAATAACTTTACAAGTGACGACATTTTTTTCTCTTTAATACAACATTGCTTATGCTGCATGTATAGAATTAGCTGTATCACGGCGTGTGCTTAGTTAACATAGATAGGTACTGTAAGAAAAACAAATTCAATTCATTTTTTTTTTCAGAATCTACAACACCGACGTACCTATTTAGTAGAACGGCACACATGGAGTAAATCCGTTTCCATGAACTAAAATCATAAATTCTATTCAACGAATGACAACCTACCGGAATGCATGGAATTCCACACTGAATAAAATCCGTTTCTATATAATATATAAACTATAAAGTTTAAGTTTAATAAGAGACACAGAACAATACAAAATAAATAAGCAGAACAAGTTAATACACAGTAAATTTTAGAAGTTTTTTGCAATCTTTTCGATAGCTGGTGCACATTTACAAAAAAGCTTAATATACTATGCACCATATTATCGCAATGCTTACTATTCAATCTATATAAAGTTATAATAAGTAACATTTCAACAACCACAAAAGTGTTTCGATTAAATTTTTTATGTTTAAAACCGGTAATTATAAAATATCTAATTTCCATAATATAAATCTCATACAAAATGTACAATGTCCTAGTGGTTTATTACAGTTATCTGCAATGTAGTAGAATAGAAATAAATAAAACACGACCCATTGTATTGTACGACTATACGAGTTGAAAAACCATTCACGTTTTTATCATCAATAAACATCACATTACGTAACCTAAAATTATATCGTAATTCGTAGGCATTTTAAAAAAAGGTACCAGGTCACTTTTTCTTTACTTATTTAATCTGAAGTCATTGAAATTAGAGTAAAATACTCAATTTCTCAAAAACAAGAACATCGATTTTGTGGTATCTAGGATTACGTGATATGATGTACTTATATATTTGAAAACGTCATGTCATATATATATATATATATGTATTTTTTTTAATGCAACTAACAATTATAATACGAATTGTATACTTCTATTCAGTTTCATCCTCATCGATTTTTTCCTGACATAGGACAAAATAAATTTTTTACCATTATTTTTACTACTTTACTACGCTCAGAAAATTCTCCGGTTCGTTATGTTTGTTAAAAACATTTATGATATACGATATTTATGGTTATTTCAGTATACAATACTTATAGTCGTAGCATTTTTTTCTAACTTTATATTAATGTCTGTTCATAGAAATATAAGAGTGTTCATAAGTTAAAATTATTTACAAACTTACTTTTGACGAAATAAAAATATTTTAAAACAAAAGTCATATAATAATAAAAATAAAAAAATAAGCTGATGAAGGTAGTTAGTAAAAGAAAATTAAAAGTCGCAGATCGTATCTAACGACGGACAAACGTTCTACGGTTCATTAACGTGTTATATGTAATTATTCTACCTACATAATTCCTTTATAAATCCAAGGCACACATACAATAAATTACAAAGAACAATTTTAAAACAAAATAACTAGGTAACAATTTGAGCCTTGCTTTAATTAAAATAAGAATCGTAATGATATGTTAAAACTTTTTATAATGACTCAACATTAGCATATGGGTAAAGAACAAAATACACCTATTTTCAATCCAATATGTCAAACATATATGCAGTACATAAGGTAATAATATTACTGTTAAAAGGTCGTTTCTGTGAACATTAAAATTCTTTTATTTTTTCCTAATTAGAACTCTTAATTAAAGAATTTGAGTAGTTGAACAGAATGTAGTATTCACACTTTATGTCGCAAAATTAATTAATCAATTAAAACAAATTTAATTTTGATATTAAAACTAACACTGTAATTAAATGTAAAAGCATAATAATTAATATTATTAAATATTATGTAGGTAGTATAATATTTACATCAATAAATACATTTTTAAATCTATATTTTGATCTTTAATAATTAAATATCAATCATATAGTATAAAACATAAACATAAAATGAATTATCTAAATAATCACTTTTTATGAATTTTTAAATCTTTAAAGCGTAAAATTTAATTCAATATGTTTCTGATTGAGTACACCATACAATGATGTGATTTAAAAAATTGTTTAAATGTAATTTAACAATATACAAATACAACCAACAAAATGAAATAAAAAATTATTTAATTGTTTTATTTATTATTTTTATATACATATAATTTAATTGTTCGTCACAGTATGATAAAATTAAACATTATCATCTATTTTTTATTTCAAAAAAAAATATAACAATTAAAACAACAATTAATATTTAATATAATGCATAACTATTATCGATTTTCTACATTGGTAATATATTATGGGTACTAAATTAAATTTTTATCTATGAAGTTACTATAAAAATCATTTTAAAAACATTAATTTTATCCCGAATTTATTATTTAATAGCCCCATAAGTAACAAGTAAACATACAATTATAGAATTTGTTCAAAATCTTAAACTAAATCAAAAATGCAATTTTTCGAACTGACAAAAATATTGTTGCATACTACTTAGTACTTAAGAAATATTTTAAGTGAAACTGTTAGCTTACAATTTTTATTTGATTATAGTTTCTACCTCCATAAAAAGTACCATTCCGATTTCCGATAATAAAAAAAGAAAAAGCCATTAAAGTTGTTCTTATAAATTGTTTCGCTTTTAAAATTTATTAAAATAAATAATTATTTTATATTTAGGTATATGCTCTCCCTTGCACCACAAGCATACAACTAGATTACTGAACTTATCATTCATTTTAATATCTTGAAAACGGAAAATTCCTCCCTCAATGAAACTTGTGTTTACATTTTACATTTGATTCAGGATTAAAACCGCATACATTTAATAACCACAATATTCAGAGATTCATTATTTGGTCTTTGTCGATGACTACATTGATAAGTATAATCACCCGTTTTACCAACTTTAAATTTTTATATTGCAAGTAAGGAAATTTGTTATTTGGTTGTCGTATAATATAGATAATATAAAAAATAATGACATGATTTAACCAAATAAATAACTACAAAAATTGGATCGTAATGATAATTTTTAATCTTAGTAGGTATTCAATTTTAAAATTACAATAATTACATATTTTCTAAATTATATTGAATTAAGCTAATTTAATAATTGTCTTGAATTATTACAAAAAAAAAAAAAAAATGTAAAATGTATGTATATATATTAACATTACTTGTAAACTGTAATAATGTAGAGAACTAAAATATAAATATTAACTATATAGTTTAAATTGTATGTGACTATAATCGCTGCTTTATTCTGATTAAAATAATGCGTATACTATGATGGTGGCAATACAATTATAGTAATTATTGATAGTGATAACTATTAAATTGCTGATTTCCAAAAACAATATCCAGTATAAAAGTTGAGTAAATTGCATTATTTATAATTTAAAATTAATTTCTCACTAAACAATTACCATTTAAAAGTTAGAACACATTTATTTTCCCAAAAAGTGTTTTCCGAATACATACATTGTAAAATCAATAGCTTGCTCGCTCTCAACTTAGAATCTAAAAATCAAATAGGTCACAGAAAAGTTTAGAGTACCCAAAAGTCGATCATCTAATCTAAACACGCAAATGCATATATCGCAGAAAAAAATTACTAATTATGTTCATAATACACCGCGACCACGATAAGTGTCACACGCACACATTTTCAGTGAACTGCACAACTTATCGGCCCAAGCACTAATTCTTTACTCTTACACATTATTACACAGTTCACGCCCAAACTTTTTACATGCTCACTCCTATAAATTTATAAAGATTTTAAAACAATATACAATACGATTACATAGGTTTTGAAGTAAATACTAATACTAGGGATTAGGTGTTTAGCCATCTCTAAAACCAAAACAAATAATATTAAATCCTAATGATACAAAAACATATGTGATTTACTTATATAGGTACCTATACTTTACCAAAGTAAGTAATTACTTATTAAGACGCTATATAATACACGCGCACACACATTCACACGGTTCTCTCTGTCAGACTCAAAGTATCTATACAATGCCGTAAACATAAAATTCGTATAATGAAAAAGGTGATTACATATTAATATTACAATTTAGTTATCTATTATTAGGTTTATAATTGAAAAATAGTATACCTATTGGTACATCACTAGTGAAATGTGTAGACTTTTTCTGTATTTTAATTTTTAAGTACTACATCGAAATTACAAATAACTACCAATAAAAATGAGGTACTTAAAACATTTTAAAATCAAGGTAGATATGTAAAACTACCTATTACAGAAAATTACTTTTCATTATATTATGTATAGTTTGATTTCCTTTAGAACAATAAGTTCTTACATTGATAGTTTTGATTACACATAAACAAATAGACGGAAAGAACAAATGAGCGTGTGCCATCATCAGTTAATATTCAATATAGACCCAATTTAAGAATATACATAATACATTTACCATCATACTATAGGTATCAGATAATACTGTTAAATTATATCATTTCAGCGCAGTAAAAAAGACTAGTTAATAAACCGTGCTATACAAACAACGTAAATTGTATATAGGTTTAAAATTGAGAACAATTTATAGAAATGCTTCTACTTAGAAATGTAGGTTTTATAAAATTGCCCATTGCTTTTCATACACTAGTATTTTCATAAAATCTTAACAACTTTTGAAAAATTCATTCTTCTCTCAGAATCTTTTTTTTAAATTCGATCTCAGCTTTTATTTATAATACCATATTTCATTTTCAAACAATTTAAATCCCATTGTTGTTCTTTTTTCACTAATTCTAAATCGTCAAAGTTAAAATTTATTTATAATTATTTCTGGAACTACATACAAGTATATCAAAAATAAATTTAAACCATATACTGAATACAGCCAAATTTTCAAAACATTTTGACTTATTTGAGTTATTTATAGACCATTCAAATTTTCGATTTTTTTTGAAAATTTTTTTTTTTTGAAGTGTCGATAAAAAAAGTTTTGGATGGCCAAAAAAACTTGAAAATTTAATACAAGGTTCATCATGAGTTGTTTTTATTGTAGTTAAAAAAAATCAAAAATCGTTGCTCACAATTTTTTTTTATAATCATATTATATTACACTCATTTAAAACCAATTATCATATACATACTTATAAACTACTTTGTTACTCAGATCGAAAGAAAATCATGATTACATACATATCTGTTGTATTTCGTGATAAATACATACTAATAAGTATCAAACAAAATGTAACCTACTTAAGTAAATAAGAAATAGTGTTTGTTTTCATATTAAATATGTATAGTTAAACTTTCTAGGTGATAAAATATTAAAAATATTACGTCTAGTTTTAGATTATTGTTCAGGTATGTGTATTGGGTTCCTAATATGTAACAGTACAATTATTTTTATTATATATTTACAATATGCTAAAAATGATAAACAATAAAATTTGGTGTTTCACAATGTTATCATGTAGCAAGTACAATAAAATTGTAATCACCAAGTCCATTGAATGTACACCCAAAGTTGTTATTCAAAAATTGTACGATCAAAAAATATTTACACAACCATCCTGTTCCATCAAAAAAAAAAAAAAAATAATATTAAAATGGTACAACTATACGAATATATATTAATATTTAATATATACACATATTTTTATGGTTGAGGGAAATTTTGCATACTACGGACAAGAGGTCGAACAACGGTTGTGTATTGCTTAATAATAATATTATGCTCATGAAAATCATTAAGTATTCTGGTTTTGAACATCTTATTGTTAGTACAACGAGAATTAATCGGAACCCAAAATTTAAAAGCCATAAATTTAATATTCAATATTCAACAAAACAGCAGTAGGTATATATTGTTTAGGCACCTAAATTATCCGCGATGGCCGTCCGATGAAACGGCAGCAACAGCAGCATCGCCATAGTGATACGGCATAACATCATGGCCGTCTCCATCACTTAATTTCGGGCATATCACAAAACACTACCGACGGACAACGTACAAAATAACATGTCGTTAAAAAGTCACCGGAACACGCATATTATATTATATAACGATAGAAATCAGAAAAAAAACACGCGTAGTCTATCGAAAAAAATGTTGTGCCTCGGTGGACGCGGGACAGAAACGGCGGCGGCGAACGAACGAACAACACGAAAGCTGCGGGAAAACTGGCGACGACGGTGCACACACGCGGGTAGCAGCCACCGCTGCCGCTCCATCAGGAACTGTACCGGAAACATCACGCAACGCCCCTCACCCGCTCCCATCACCCACACCCGCCGCCCGTCATGACCACAACCACAGTCCCTGATTAAACCAGCCAGTGACCACCCTCTATACTATATAGCATTGCGATGTACACAAAACGGTCAGCGTATTATAATTATTATTGTTGTATTGGTGCACTTCCAAAATTTATTTTGACACTGAGTCTCATTATGGTCGTTATAAACTCTGACATGCTAAACATAACATGATATACCTGAATGGACGGGCCCAACAGCGATTTTGTTCAAATACTCGACAGTATAATAAACGATAAGCTAGTGATTTTCCGGTCCCGTTTTTTGATAATATTAATACGTAGACAATCAAATGATATCAATCAACGGAATACTAAACCTACAGAGTACGTATATAGGATAATTTGCGTTCATTATTTATTGAAAGTACTTAAATCACAATGGCGCAGTGTTTAAAGTTGAATTATAAAATAATGAATTAAACAATTTTAAGAGATTAGATTTAAAATTGAATAGGCAAATTATCATAATTAATCGAAAAAAGTTAATATATTTAATATTACTAAAAATACAACGTAATAATAAAATATTTTTACATTATATATTTATATACATAATACATATAAAACATAAACTGGACCTGATTAATTACATTAGATTAATTAAAAACACCCTTTTTTAATGTAAACTATTAAACATTTTACTTAATTAAAATACAGTATAGAACCTTGATTATTTAAAACCTAAAATGACAAAACTTAAATTTGAGAAATCAAGTTACAAATAGATAAGTCCAAGCCCCTAGGTAAAATATAATATCGATTCTCGTCCCCATTCATCGCACGTACTTATTTATTTATTTAATTAAAATAGTTTTATTATTATTATTATTCACAAGACATAAGATAAGATTTCCTAACTTTAACTATATACATCAATAAATATTTTAGATTAACCATTTTATAAATTATAACATAAATGTATTTATATTATTTTGATTTTATTCACTAGATTTAAATTTAAATTATAAGAAAATAAATAATTTATCATAATCTAATTACTTCTAACAATAGTTTTGTTAAATTTTAAATAATCATAAGTGCCGCCATAATCATGCCGCCAACAGCAAATCTAGGAGGAAGTAAATTTTATAATAATATTATGTATTTATTCATAATGAATAGTTCAAATCTCTTAAAATCCATAAATTTAAAATACAAATATAATTATTCAAAATGTTATAAAATTGTATCTATATAATCTATTAAGTACTAAAATTATAATTATATTTTTTCTGAAAAAAATATGCCTCCCTGCCCCTCACTTTAAAATGTATAGATCCACACCTGACCGTCACCATTTTCAATCAACGTATATGTAAAAAATATAAAAATATGTATAAAAAATTAGACTAACATTCCATCGTTTATTATTACTCAAAAATCATACCACAGAATAAAATAAATAATTTTATACCTATCTATATACTTAGCGGAATATTAATTTCCATGTAATATATTTGAAATATTTACAGTTTATATTACCTTAATACTTTTATCATTCATTTTTTTTTTTTTAATGGTGAACACATCGATTGATTGTAATGTTGCATAATTAATAACAATTATTTGTATTTGATTGTTGATTACTGATGGATGTATGGCTCAGACATATTCTGCACTCAATATAGCACTGAATCCATAATTATAATTAATTAGATAGGTATGCATATTGTGTAATAATATGCGCACATACCACAATATACATATTCATACTTAAAAATTAATAATCATTTATCACATTATTATAAATGATAAAGAGCTATATAGCTACACAAGCCTAATCTCTTTGATGATATTATTACAATCACTACATAATACAGCCTGTATAATAATTAATAGTGAAAATACATTTATGTTGATTAAAAAATGAAAAATAAAAATAGTACATCATATAAAAAGCTTATATAAATTTCAAACACCATTTTATAATCATAATAGCCTCGTGAATATGAATCTTTAAATAATTGTTTTCTGCTCTTGTGTTATTGTAAAACACACTTTTTTATTAAATCTATGTGTGTCTATTATTTTGTACAGGATAATTCTTTTAACGGTAAACACTCATTATTTCAAAAAGTATTAACTTCTTTTGGAAAGACATAGATTAGGTTAGGTATGCGTCCCTAAACATTTACATTGTCTAACCTTATTTTTATTTGTAAACCGATTATCATGTTTTAGGTGTTTTAAGCGTCACCTATAGTTTTAATTTCTTGATAATCTAAAGCAAAATAATTTTTAAAATATGTCGATATTAAAATAGATCGAATACTACAAGTTTTCTCTTTTGTTAACAGTAAGTACATATTTAATGTTCAGATGAGCATGTCTGCATAATCCGACAGTATAATATCTCTCTAAACTTCAAACTCGAGTGAAAAAAATTCGACGGTATAAATATTAAAAAAAAAGGATGAAATAATTCAAATGTTCAAATATCAGAATTTTCATTATTTTCTTAGCGAAATGGAAAAATAATTCGATAAAGTAACTGGTAGGCGTGTTAATGTTCTCACGCATAGTCGTGTACTAGGTAGGGTGTGACTGATTAGGCTGTAACCACACCCGAATTGCTATTAATCCGATTTTAATCTATTTCATATTTTTATTTGTACTCTTTAATCTAAGAATAGCCAAGTAGAGCACGTATAACCATAACTTCTCCTATAAACATTGTCTACATACTTATTTACAATAAACATTATCATGATCGTATCTGTACATATAAAACAGTAAGCTGATTGACTGATCAACGCATAGCTCAAACCATTGAATGGATTGCGCTGAAATTTGGCATACAGATAGCTATTGTAACGTAGGCATTCGCTAAAAAAGGATTTTTGAAAATTCCATTCCTAATAAAAGGTTAAAAAAGTTAAGAGGAGTAAAAATTTAAAACTTTATTTTTGTTTCTATAAACTTTATTTTGTGAAATTCAACCCCTAAAGGTGGTTAAAAGGGTTGAAAAGTGTAAAAATAGAAAAAACCGGCTAGCCGAAACCGTTGTATGAAATTCGGACAGTATTTTTGTTTTATGGTGTAGACACCCACTAAGAAAGGATTTTTCAAAATTCAACCATTAAACAGAATTAAAAGTGGTAAAGGGGTAAAAATGAAAAAAATCACCAAGCCAGAACCGCTGAAGCTATGAGTATTAAATAGGTATATAAATGAAGGGTCGAAAATTTGAAATTTTCAGTAAATGTACTTATTACTATGTACGAGCGCACTAAGAAAGGATTTTTCAAAATTCGCATTTAAAAGAATAACAAGATCATAGACATTCTGAGATTTACGATGGGAATTTTTTTATAGATGGTTGCTATTAGTTTCAATAGTAATAATCTGTCTAGTATCTCTATGTCCTTTGTTTGTTGCCGTGGAAACAATCATACCTAACCATCTATAAACAAAAACGTCCATCGTAAATTTCAAAATGTCTGTTTAAGCACCTCCCGGGGTTGGGCCTATTACTTTTTAACTTAGACTACTTTTTGCCTATAGGTCTAATATATCTCTGTACCGAATTTCTTCGCAATCGGTTCAGCCGTTTAGAAACGTATAAAGGACAAACTAACAGACGGACAGAAATCCAACGAATTCAACACACAGTTTGAGACATAAAAGAGGTAGGATTTTTAACGGGCTACGAAGTGCACGGATTCAGCTATAGTATACAATAAGTAAAGACTTAGTCACAAAGACTTTGTGATCATATAATTGCACTAACAAATCAAATATTTACAACAGTAATATATTTTAGTCTCCATAGTTACCCAATAGTGTGTAGGGAGTTTCGTATAATGTGTAAATTAGAAAAATATAGAATATACATTCTATAACAACGGTATTCCACTTTTTTACATCGTAAACCTGAACACTATATTTTATTTATTTCTAGCTCTTACCATAATGCTAAAAATTACTACGCTGTCCGCATTAACCCAAATACTGGTTACAACGTACGTTCTACTTCAAATCATTGAGTTCACAATGCTCACATAGATAAAAACAATTTTAGAGAGAATTAATTTAGAGTAAAATGTAGATTTATGCGAACCGAATATTTATCGTATAAATTAGTGTTCACTGTAATATTATATATTTATAATACTTTGGTCGGTGAAATTACAGAATAGTTTAATCTATTTTGTGGCGAAAATCAAATCAAACATGTCAACACATATAGTCACAGTCGACAGAACACTAATAAATCTAACAAACATTAGTGTACCTACACAATCTGATTGCTTTCATAAAGACTATCAATTACATTTTTACTATAAATAGTTGGTATTTTGCATTTATATAGAACATAATAAACTTATTCTCAATAATTAAAATGCCTGTATGTAATTTGTTTTTATAAATATCTATTTATTTATTTGTTTTAAATCTAAAGTAGTATAATTTTTAATTTTAATAATATTGTATGTAGGTACTATGTCTACAATATATATATACGTATAAACATACAAGTAATTTACATTTTTACGGTACATTGCGTATTATTTATGACATCGCATGCATTCAAATCAGTTTTAGTAGAATACCTATATCACAATATTATATTGTAGATTATTTACCTTGGTACCTACTATTTCAAAATTACACGAAGTAACGTGTTATAATTTATAATTTTAGCATAATATGTTCTATTTCTAAATGACAGATAATTATGATACCTAGTTAATTTCATATGCCATATGAATAAACAATTTTTAGTGTTTCCATATTTTACGGTTTATTGTCTCTATATAGTTACCACTATAATAGCCCCCGAGTATAAATTATGTTCTCGTTTTTCTTTAAGAACGCAATTTGAAATTACTATTTAATTGCAGTAGAAATCTGAAAATCTAATATAACACAGCATTTAATCATGAAAAAAAAACCATATCATCTTTTTAAACGAACCTATAATGCACGGTAGTTGCTAAAATCAACAAACTACAACTGTTCTATACATAATATATAATATTAGCATTGATTATATATATAGTTTATTATATATTATTACTATATTTGATCAATGATATTAGTTATTACCTATTTATAAATTAAAACACATTTATAGTAATTATACATATTAAATACGGGGATAAAAACTATAAGTTAAATATAAAATCAAATGTTTTAAAACTATTAAATATAATTCCTGTACAATTTACTCTGCAGAATATCATGTCATACTGTGTATTAATTATCTAATATTATTATATTTCCAAAGTTGTGTTTAATATTGTCTTTAGTTGCCTGTTCTCCTTCTCCCTATCCTGCAATTAAAATAATATTGTTACAAGTTAATATTGTAATGACTAATGACTGATGTGCATGATGCCTCCAGGTGCAATCTTGCTTACTGTATAAATAAACAAATTGGTACATATTATACTTAATTTATGTATTATTGTAATTAAGATAATAATCGATTGTAGTATATATTATTCAATATTCATTAAATAGTTTAAAATTAAACTTAAATTCTCTTGGCTATTATTTTAAAAACATGGTATTGTTATTAAAGCCGATTGGTGTTGACTTACAGAATAAAATCAAACATAGATGATATAATTTTAATAAAATATTGATGACTATGATACTAATATAGGCTATGATTATTACAATAAAATAAATATAAAAAAAGCGGGCAAGTGGGTACCGCTCTGCTGTACATCAGGTGCCGGGTGGATCACTATATATTGTAGGACGGTTAAATTTTAATCCAATGATAATTATCATTGTATACGAAAAACGATTCTGAACGAAGATGATTTGTCAGCCTAGGATATAATTTTCAGTGGTTGGTAAAAAAGGTGGTTTATGTTTTAATGGCCTGAATACGTCAAAATTTAAGTTATTTTATAATAATT
>VUJU01000995.1:51054-72135 GCA_009835225.1 Aphis craccivora | reverse complement strand
TTTTTTTGGGCCTATCATAATACTTGAAAATGTAATACAAAGTTCCTCATAAGATATTCTTATAGTGATTAAAAAATGATAAGAATACATAGGCACAATTTTTTTTTTATTAGCATTTGAAGTTCAAATATTGACGAAAATTCGTTAAAAGCATGAATATTTGCGAATTATTTTGATCGTATAATTCATAAAAAATTTTGTATAAGTAGCTAAGAGTTGAAAATTTAATACAAGATTTTTCATAAGTTTAGCTTACAATAATTATAAAATAACTTAAATTTTGACGTATTCAGGCCATTAAAACATATACCACCTTTTTCACCAACCTCTGAAAATTATTTCCTAGGCTGACAAATCATCTCCGTTCAGAATCGTTTTTCGTATACAATGATAATTATCATTGGATTCAAATTTAACCCTCCTATAATATAAAATAGTGATCCACACGGCACCTAATGTAAGCAAAGCGGTACCCACTTACCCACTTTTTTTCTATTCGTTTTTCTATTTTTAATTAACTATTAATATGCGTGGTACATGCAAGTATATCACATTATGCTAAAATTCCAAACTCACAATATTATTAGTTAACAACATTTCAAATTTTAATTGTAATTTGTCATTGTTTATATTAGATACACCTATTTATTCAAAAATTATCATTTGCTATATTTACCACCAGAAAATTCTTTCTTTATTTATTTACAAATTAGGCCATTCAGATTATAAAACAATAATATTTGAACAATAACAGATTTAACTATTAATATTTAAACATTATTTATAAAAAAGGATAGTGTAGTCTTAGTACGAATGATTATTGGTTAATATTAGTTAAGGACATTATTTTTATAATGTGTTTATTTTTAGCAAGGTTGGAATGATATAATGCTAAATTAAAGGGATCCTGGGTTGTTATATAACTAACATCTAAAAATTAATATGATAATTATGTTTTTTTTTTCAGGGATATTGGTATTAACAGTTTTTGGTTCCAATTTGCCATCAAACCCTATTAAATCATCTGGTCAAGAATTGGTGATTAAATTTAAATCCCACTTAAGAAATGGCCCTTTTTATTTGAAAAATACTGATGCAAAGTTTTTATTGACTTATAATACTGAATATGATAGTAAGTATACTAAATTACATAGGTACCACAAATATTAAAGCAAAGTCATTAGTGATAAAATACATTTTAATTTTATTAATTAATTGTTTTATAAACAGTTAATTTCGAGTACCTATTCATTTATATTTTAATAATCGTAATTTTAACTTCTTATATTATAATATTTTGTTTTTTATAGGCTGCAGTCAAAATTATGATGTTGAAAGTGGTGAAATAAGTAGTCCTCGATATTCCAGTTTGTATAAAGGACGGGTATACTGTGCGTATACAATTACCGTACCAAGAGGACGTAGGATAACTGTTGAAATTATTAAAGGAAAATCGATTGCTCAAACCTGTGATAATTATTTATTACCAGAAAATAACCTTAAAGAAAAACTGATAGTAAGTATACTAAAATGACTAAAAATACTATACTAGTATAACTAAAATGTTACTCGGATGCCTAATAATCTTAGAAATATATTTGAATTAGATTTAAATATTTTAATCTGATTAGCACTAATTTATATTATATTATATGTAATTAAAGGTTTACCAAGGTGGTAGTTCTTTAATTCCTCCATTATGTGTTGACCCTGTTATGAATCCTTCATCAAGGCACTATATTTATGAATCAACCTCGAATGAAATGGTACTTGATTATGTTTATATAAGTGGTAGTCAAAGTGGTTTTCAATTGAAATTCTCATCAAACAAACCTTCCAGTAAGTAATCATTTGAAGGATTTATTATGTATACATTCATTTTGAGATATCTATGTATGAGCATTCCAGTATAAAATATTCCCGTACAACAGTACTTTTGAAGAGAAAACATTTTAAATAAATCTAACTAATATTGATTTTTAAAATAGATATAAGTATGTCTATTGTAATATATAATATTATAATCTTTCTTAAAAGATTGTATCTAATACCTGTTCTAATAAAAATTTAAAATTTCTTGTAAAATATATGGAATATAATATGAACAGCCTAGTGTTAATTGGTAGATTTTAAGAGTAAGAATGTATGTTATATGATATGAATTAAAAAAAAAAAAAATCTTTTTTCATAGTTTGTGGAGGTATAATAGATGCTAGTATCAATGGTACAATTGAATTACCCATCAAAAATATAACCAATTTCCATTGTCAGTGGGATTTGACTAACTCAAATGGATCTATTGTAATAGAAACAGATTTCAAAATTAGTGAATCAAACATGACCTGTGGAGGTTATGATTCTCTCCTCATTGCTACCAACGGTAAATACATTTCATATTTTATTTTTGTTACCATTTAAATATTTAACAAACAATATAACTTCTTTAGAGGATGAACGCATACTATTGAAAAAGTATTGTCCAGTTTCAAACAAGAATGATAAATTTTTTATTGTAAGTCCATTACCAATGGCAAGAGTTATGGTAAGAGTAAATATTCGATTATCTGTTTGAAAACAATTCTTTAAATAATATGTAATGAACATATTTTAGTTATATTCAAATCGAAAACTTGTTAATTACACAGCAAGTATTAATTATTATATTAATATGTGTGGTGGAGTACTATATGGGCAGACAATTACTATTACTAGTCCTAATTATCCTAATAACTATAAGCAAAATACAAACTGTGCTTGGTCACTAATACTTTCTGAAGGTGAAAATGTAAATGTAAGTATTGAAACAATGAAATGATTTGCTTTACAAAATAATTAGCTTTACAGAATATTTCTAGTTATTTAACTTATTTTTTAAAAAAAAGAGTGATTAAGTAAGTATCGCTCTGCTGTATAATAAGCCACTATAATGGATGTATTAAATTTGAATCCAATGATAGGTATCTTTGTATACATAAAACGATTCTGAACAGAGATGATTTGTCAGCCTAGGATATAATTTCCAGTGGTTGGTAAAAAATGTGGTTTATGATTAATGGCCCGAATACACTAAAATTTAAGTTATTTTATAATTATTGTAAGCCAAACTTATGGAAAATCTTGTATTAAATTTTCAACTCTTAGCTACTTATACAACAATTTTTATAAATTATACCTACAAAACAATGTATAAGCAAATATATATATGATTTTGACGAATTTTTGTTTATATTTGAACTTAAAATGCTAATTGTTGTTAAAAAAATTGTTGCAAAAAATTGTGGCCATATGTATTCTAATAATTTTCGAATCACTATAAGAATAACTTAAAAAACACACATAATCGTAAAATCAATACATTCATCACTTTGTTCAGAATATAAAAATGATTAATAATTATTGATATAGCATACCTATGACATAATATTTTAATTATTATTAAGAGCATATATATCAGAGTTTAATGTTTGATTTTGGTATCTGATATCACTGATGATTATTATTTATAATATTTACTTTATGAAAGGCACAAAATACTATTCAAAACTAATATATTTTCTCAGTTATTCGAAAAATATTGATAAATATAGTTTAATGTTTGAGTAATCGCTGTTATTTGAATAATAAAAATATTATTTTTTAAATTTTTTGAAAATTTATTTTTATTTTTTATTATTACTTTATTTTTTTGTTTGGTTCCCGTGAAAACTATAACAGTTAGGAAACAAAATTTTGTATATAACCAAAAATATGTATATAATGTTAAAAATATTTATTAATTTTTAAAAATATAATAATAAAATAATAATAGATTAATAAAATAAATATTGAATATTAAACAAAACAAATATTATAAAAATTGCTCGAAATGTTGTTATATTTTCATTGTTAAAAATATAAGATTAATAAACATTATTATTAACATGTATAATTCTATTTAAATGATGGTTTGTAATATATGTTTAGATACGTTTTAATGATATTGATCTTGATTCATCGTGTGATAATAATTATGTGATAATACATGATGGATCTAGTCCTGAAAGTCCTGTGTTGGGTAAATATTGTGGTAATATTTTGCCGGAGAATTTAGTTGCAACTTCAAATGAAATATGGATAGAATTTTCATCTGAGAGTGGAAAGAATAACAGAAAAGGGTTTAATTTAACTTTGGAATCATCACAAAATGGATGTGGCAATGTTTATATTAATGAAAAGGGTAAAATATCTACCAAAAATTATCCAAACTTATATCCAAATAACGAAGAATGTGAGTGGACAATAGCAGTATTACCAGGAAACAAGATTAGCTTGCAATTTGTTGAACGTTTTAGTCTGGAACAAAGTGTTAACTGTACTAAAGACTATGTACAGGTAAGACACTTAAATTTATTTTGTCAATAGTACCTAAATGTAGTTTAAAGTAAAACATATTTATATAACCGATGGAAAAAATATATTTGAACTTTTTAGATAGTTAAATTTGTTTTTAATTTAATTTTTATAAAATAGATATTTGATTTTATTGATGACAACTGGGAGCCATTAGGAAATCGATTGTGTGGTCGTCGAATTCCTTCTACATTTACTTCGACGGGGACAAAATTAAAAGTTCGTTTAAGAACTGATAATGATATTCAAGGTGATGGTTTTAAAGTAAGTAATCATTTTTATTTTTATTTTAAGATACCTTTTTTAAATGTATATATTATAATTTAGGCCAATTGGACGAGTATTTGTGGTGGTATTTTTACTAAGAAATCTGGAAAAATAGTTTCACCGAACTATCCTGCACGATATCCAAACAATTTAAAATGCAACTATACTATATTAGCACCCGGAGAGAGTATAGAACTGACTTTTAAATCATTCGAGCTCGAAGGTAGGCATTTAAACATCTAAATATTGAATACCTAAACTTATTGTAAGAAAATTGATCCATTGTTAAATTTACTAATTTAAGTTCAAAAACTATAAAATCTATATTAAAAAGACACTTTACCTCATGTTCTGTCTTCGTATTACAAACGTACGACATAGTAAAAACTATTTCACGTGGTTAAGGACTACTCAGGCTGTAGTCCAAGTTAAGCTAACAAATATTTACACTAGAAAAAGGAGATTTCAGACTGTGCAACGTCGTTTTAATTTTTGATATTAGATAAAAAAAAAAAGTAATTTAAGTTTGAAAATACAAAAATAATAGATTTTAAAACGATAAGAACTTTTTTTGTAGTTTTGATATCGAAAAAAAATAAAAACTATGTTGCATAGTTTTGGATCTTTTCTTTCTAATTTGAACATGTAGTTATTTAACATAGAATATAGTTCAAATGGTCCTTGCCCTAGAGAAATAGATTTTACTATGTTGTGCGTCTGTAAAATGAAGACAACGGGCCATGTTCGCGTAAATCCTCTATAGCAACTAAAGCAACGTCTATAGTTTATGTTTAAATAATTTACTTGCCACGTTAATTTAAAATTCGTGAAAATTGTTGTTTATGTTTCTAGTATTAAATTTTTATTTTTATTATTTATAATCAATAACCATAATAATTAACAATATTGAAACAACAAATATAATTTTATGATTGTTAATTCCTTTAAAGCTGTATTTGTGTTAGAGGTTGTAAAGTATATATTTTAAATTACATTTAAAAATATAAATAAATAAAAAAAATAGAAAAAAAAAACAAGTAAATAAATTATTATTTTAAAGAAACCGTTCAGTACTTCCAAACTATTTTAAAAACTTTTAATTATTTTATTTTGTGTCAGATTTGGTGATTTATGTTACGATTAAAAATTCTGATTTAGTATTATAATATCCTCTATTTCAATAGACTTATATTTGTACATAATATAAAATTATAAAGCATTGCTACCATATAACAAAATATTTATTGATTATTTTAGATTTTAATTATAAATTATAATACTCAAGTACCTACATCTTTAAATTTAATTATTTTTCGGAAATAATTATTTTTTTATTTCTTTAGTATTAACACTTACATTAAAAAAAAAAACCATCTAATTTAATGATTTCATGTTTAAATTGTATTATGGTGACCTAATAGTAATCGTTTGAATCAGCATATTTTAATTGAGCAACTATGTCGTTTTAAAAACGTTAGTAGTACTAACTTAGTACCGATGTAAGAAAAATTACACTGTATGTAGTGCAAATAGATGAATAAATGAATATTACAGAGGTACATGGAATAAGTTTCATATATATTTTAGTTTACGTTTTTATATTAATTTTAGTATTAAAAAAACAATTATGAATGATTATTTTTTTCCAATCTAGGTAAATGTCGTTATGACAATCTAACAATATATGACAAGGTAGGTATATTTGATGATCAAACAAAACATGTCATTGGAACCTATTGCGGAGATACTGCGCCAAAAACAATTACGTTTTTGCATAGTGTGATGTTGATATTTATGACTGACTTATCTGTAGGAAAAAAAGGATTCGAAGTACATTATGAAATGCAAGGTAAATGTACTAACTAGAATTATGGACACTTATTTAATTCAAAAAATCATGGTTGAATTAAATGTATATTATTATTTAAAAATATTGAAGTAACTAATTGGATTTAAAATATAGGAATGTTTATTTTGGTTCCACGTTTTTTGATCCGGTAAATAATAAAAATTGTTCTTGGATGTATGATTCGATTATGTTAAATATTCAGTTAAAAATAAAATAATAATCAATTGTATAACAATTTGATTAGGTACATAATATACGAATGCAACTACTTGGTGGTTATGCATTACATCATTTGTTGTTGTAAGACATTAGCCTTTATACAATATTACACGATTACTTTTTATAATGAATACATCATATAAATTTTTATTTTGTAGTTATACTCGTCATGAATACTTTAAAGAAAACTTTAATTTACCTAAATTTTAAGTCTGTTTTTGCTTTTGATAAATGTGATAAATAGCATAATTTAAATAGTCTATAACATTATAGACACGTGTTGTATAGCGGCAAATAGATGAAAACCGAAAGAACAACTAGTTTTTGATATAAATATCTATCTCTGTCACAATAATAATTATTTTTATCTGATAAATCGTTGTTAACTATGTAATTAGATTCGTATTTTATACATATTATCGTATAAAAGTTTTAACTTCTTTTATGTTTTTGACGGAGATTGATGTCAAATATTTGTAATTTTTCCTTTTTTTTTTTTTGTAACTAGACATTTTTTAGCCAGATATTTTTTTATTTTTACGTGATTCATAGATATTATGTTGATTAGATTTATATTTTTTCTAGAAAATGATTCGTAATTTTTTCATGAAATTATTTATTTATGGGTTTTTAGATAAAAATTAGGAATTATAAATTACATATTTTTTGTTTTGTTTTGTTTTTTAATCTTTTAATATTCGTTTCTAATATATAAGATAAATTAATATCTTTAAAAAGTTAAATATTAGTTTAAATATTATAAAACTTATAATGTCTTTTGATTTTCAAAATATTTTATTTATTTATTATTTATATTTATATATTTATATTTATAAACAATTACCTAATGAACATTTTTATTTATTCTAACTTTAATAATGTATGTATTTATAGGATGTGGAAGTGAAATCACTACTCCGGGATTAATAAAGTCCCCAATGAGTTTTGATAATTTATTTGGTATTCATGGATACCCACGTAATATAAATTGCACATGGATTATACGAGCTCCACCAGAACAAGTTGTACAGCTTGTGTATGTTCAAATCTATAGTTGATTCTTTTTATACTAATGAAAAAAAATTATTGAATGAGTGTTTTTTTACAGTTTTACTAAATTTCGACTAGAAAGGGACTATGATGAAGAAGCTTCTGAAGAAGATAGATGTACAGATGACTTTGTTACTGTTTTTGACGAGTCTGATAAAAAAACTAACAATTCTAGAGGTCTTGGGAAATTTTGTGGAGTTTTAGACGATAGATTACCAGAAATTAAGTCTAAAACAAATATTATGTATGTTAATTTTGTTACTGATTCTTCAATAAACGACGAAGGGTTTGTTGCCGAAATTTCATTTACGTATGGTAAATATTAAACATTATATATTTTTTATTGAAACCAAAACTATTTATACATTATGATACTTACTAAAAAAATTTTTTATTTAAAACTAAATGTTATATTAAAATTTATTTTTTTTCTAAAACTTTAATATATAACTATTATTATAACAACTAGTGATTTTAAACTTTAAAAGATTTTTTTTCAATTTACTGTGATAGTACTAGATAATAATATATATTAATCAATAATTATTATAATTGTTTAGTATTAATCTTTATTAATATCATTTTACAATCAGAATATTTTACATAGTTTAAATATTATTTATTCTTATAAAATTAATTTTATAACTTTTAACTATTATTTTTAGTATAATTAGTATACAAATTTAAACTCATTGAGACAATTGTGAAGCTAAAGCACTGATTATTGTTTTATCTTAATATGTTTTAAAAATAAAATTATTTTAAAATGCATTTTATTTTATTTATTCTTTAGGTGAATCTAAAGGCTGTGGAGGTACTATCAGGTTGAATCAATCAAATTTAACATCTGGATATACACTAAAAGTACCGAAGATGTCAGCAAAAACGTATTTGGATTGTGGATGGTTAATATTAGTAGAGCCATCATACGTCGTACAGTTTCAAGTGATCACTTACACTGAAACTCCAAAATGCTCTTTAAACACAACAGACTGTAGATGTAGTTCTATTCAGGTAAGGAATCATTATTTATGTTTTGTCTTAGAGCTCAGCGTTGGTGAAACTCACTGTAAGTGAGTACTCAAGGTCGAGAATATGTTTTCAATGTGGAAAAGTCGAGAATGTCTATACTGTGAAGTTGTTTGAGGGTGAAAATTGTGTTTTTTAACGTTGGTGCGCTGTTTGTGATATTAGTACCATTAATTTGACGGACTTAAGTATTGTTCGTTCTCATTTTGGAGGCTGTAAGCTTTTTTAAAGTCAAGTTTGAGTGTTTAGTCATCAGTCGTTATCTGCGTACTTAAATTAGTGTGCAAGTTTTCCATTAAGCAGGTGATACAACGCGTCATTTTGGACGATGCTTTGGTTTTTTTTTATGGACAACTGTCATATCTAAATATCAGTCATCAAATTTATAAAACAATACCTAACTGGGCCAAAAATTGGAATAATTAAAATATAACGTTTAAATTATTTATAGTTATAATTGGAAAATATTTATTTATTTTTCGAAAGTTATTTAAAATATATGATATTTATTTATAAAATAAGTTACTTATGTCTTTTACTATAACCAGTCGTATTATTTGTATTATAAAATTATTTAGTAGGTATTTTATGTTGTTTTTTTTTTTTATTATTACTATAATATAATAATTGTTTTAAATTTTAGTTTTTTGATGGTGCCGGACGTATGGCGTTAAAAATTCGACAATATTGCCCAGGAAAAGTGGATTATGCTCCATTATTATCGTCTGGAAGTGAAGCTTTTATTAAATACTCATATATAGATACGGACGTAGATGTAAATTTAGAGATAAAGATAACATCAGTGACATGTAATTTGTTTAGTTCTTAAATAATAAAATATGATTATTAAAATATATTTATGCTTATTGTTAAACAGCGGTTTGTGGTCCAACTGCACTGACGGTAACTAATAAAACTCAAATTTTAACGTCTCCAAATTATCCATTAACCCATGGAAATAATTTAATCTGTACTTGGTTCTTACAATCGGAACTTCCCAATTCAGTTATTTTGTTACGATTTACCGATTTGGATTTGGGAGATACGAAAGAATGTGTGCTTGATTATTTGGAAGTACACTATGCACAGGTAAGCATAAAAATTTAAAAATACTGTGTAGAAAGATTGTATAACTTTCTGAACAAATTTTTATCATTTATTTGAAAAATATGTTATGGTTATGATTACTATAGTCATACAGAATATCACTGGAAGACTTACTTTTTAAAGAGCCGAAAGTAATGAAAATAGTATTGTAAATGTACGATTCATTATTAGTTACTTGTTAAAACATCTTTCAAATAAATATATATTTTATTAGTTGCTTTATATTGTAAAAATTGGATACTAATGGTTTTGGAAATTATTTATGTATTTCTGTGAAAAGACAGAATAAACTCATATTATTATATCTGCTGCTTATCACGTTTTAATAGTTTGACACATTATAGAACTAAAAAATTCATTGTAATTCATCATAATAATTTTCTTAAATTATATGCGTTAATTTTTTTTTATACTTACCTTAATTGTATTATTTAAATGCATTATAAAATATAACCATAATTTTTCACTATTCAATGGTTGCTAATTATGCGTTAATACCCAAATTAATTTCGTATAAAACTATTGGTTTAAATTTTCTGATTTTGTGATTTTCATAAAAGATCAACGCCATCAACCTTTTGTTGGCACTTAATGTTGTATAATAAAATATGAAATTTATATTGAATAAATCGTACATAATAAAGACTAATGTAAGATTATTGGCAATCGTTTTTTATCTTAAATTTAAATATTACCTATTTAATTAAGCTTATATGTTGATTATTATTTAATTATAATTATGTTGATATAGTATTGGTATATTAATATTCAAATAACAAATATTTTAATATAATATTCAATATAACAAATATTTTAATATTTATTTAGTTGGCGGATACTTTATATTCCAATAGTATACGAATGTGTCATGCGGATCATGCATTCGATTTTATGGATAGAATTTTGAACACTGTTAAATTGAAGTTACATACAGGCGATCATAAAACATCAAAAGGTTTCAGACTAGAGTACAAAAGTACAAGTATGTTGTATAAACAAAACTAAATACTAAATGTTTATTCTTTAAAATATTTAATAAGAGTACTGATTATAGATAGTTCATTTGACTGATTTCATGTCACTATAATAGCTTTAATTTTAATTGGTAATTGTTATTAACATTCAAATATTTTGATGAAGGTTGCCAAAAAACATATGACAAACACAATGGGCGTATACTTTTTAGTGATACTGATCCGGTTATGGAAGAGGAGTGTGTATTCACGATAAATGTAGTAAATCCAAATTTAACTATTTCTTTGTACATTTCATCGTTTCGTTTTTCTGGCCCGGCTGTATCTAATTACCTTAAAGTAATGTAGTGTTAACAATACAATCTATCTTTGTAATAATTGATCGCAAATTGTATTTCAGGTATACGATGGATCGAATGTTTCAATGCCATTGATAACCACATTAAACGATATTCGTTTGATTCCTCCTCCTATATTTTCGACTGGTCCATCGTTAACGATGGCGTATAAAACGTACCCAAAACCAGGGTCATTGGACATGAGTTATACTTCTACAGACAAAGGTAAGATCCTGCAAGTCGATACTTATATTATATCTACGTGTATAATTTACTGGTGTGTTGTATCCCCACGTATAGGTAGAGGCTGCGGCGGTAGTATGTTTAATGTCAAAGGTACGGTGACAAGCCCAATGTACCCTAATTTATACAGAGTGAGTTCCGTGTGTAGGTGGGATATTGCAGTACCTAAACCAAATTCGGTCAAGATTACATTTCAAGGTATGTTTAATTTAAACATTATTTAACTTTTCGTGTGTAAACATGATAGTCATAACTTATAAATGTAAATTTGATATAGGTACCTCTTACCTACTACCTACACAAACAAAAATAATATTTTTAATCAATTGATATTCAAAAACTAATTTCATTTTTTTTTTTTTAACTTGTCTGATTTTTTTTTTTTCATTTTTTATTTAAAATTTAGTATTCAATCTTGGAAAGAGAATGACATGCGATACCGATTACTTAGAAGTGTACAACGTCGATCAGACAACTGGAGTATCGTCGTTTGTTGCTAAATACTGTGGTGGAGTAAGTAATTTAATACAGCTATTGTTATGATTTACATATCCATACCATTAATATTTAATTTTATAAACTACGGTTATTTTGATGATTTTATTCGTTTATTTAGGATACTCCAGCGGAGCACATCAGCCAAACAGGAGCAGTTTTCATTCGTTACGTGACAACCATACACAACACAGGCACCGGTTGGGTATTGCATTTTGAATTAAATCATAATATGCTATAAAATAAGTTAAATACATATAAAATATTATATTAGACTTAGAAAAAAATAAGATGATAATAAAGGCTTACTATTTTTAAAGTATTATTTGTGTTTTATTTGTATGATTAAATTATTTAAAAAGTATAATATGAAGCTTAGTACGTAATATCGTATGAAACATGGATAATAAATTCTATGGAATTTTGAAAATTAGAGTTGTTAATTTAGATCTTTGTTATAATTGTAATCATTTGACTCCTTATTGTTTTTTCTTCACATCCATCAAATTAGTTCTAGCACCACAAAAGTATGATACCGCTGTGGATTTACTTTTTATATGTCGTTAAAAATGTTTACATTTCTATACTATTTGGTTAAGCTTTAAAATGTTCAATTATTGAATTAGTTGAACGCACATATACAATGATATGTTTTTGAATTACAAGACGAATAATTAATAATGTATTGTTTTTAAAACGATGTGTATTTTTATTTATTTATTATTTGATTTTTTTTTTGTGTGTCATGGGAGATTTTAGGTAAAAATTGTATCTATATTCCGTTTCAAAAGAGATTATACCAGCGGCTGACCAGTTTTTGTTAGGCGCCTCGCATCTGTTATAATATGTCGGCTGTGGATTTTGCCGCAAAGTGGGGAAAAATGTTATATACTTAATCTTTTCCCTCTTTACTGAAAAAATTAAAACTGTAATAATTATGCTATATTATGAGGACATAATATCAAAAAAACCAGGGCGGATGTAATGATATTTACATTATTACGCCACACACCTTCATAATTTAATATAATAGTAATATTGTTTAGGTACCACTTCATTTTTTAATACATAGCAAATAACTGTATATATGAATAATATTTTAATAGTTAAATTTATTATATTGATGTTCATATTTAAATTATATTTCAATATCCAACATATTAATACCTGCCTAATAAATATCTGTAGGTACCAATGGACTTAAATATTATATAAAATCATACAAAACTATTAATAACAATAATACATATATATTTATAAATTACTTTAAATTATAAAATATGCTTTAATACATGACACTAATGTACTTTACAAAATAAATAATTACAACTTATAACGGAACAACAAGTCAAAAGATGAATACAATAAATAGAATCTCCATTTCAACATTATAGTCAGTCTGCTTTCAGCTATCAGCCTGTCCATTACAGCATACCACCGTATAATTCTTCAAGCAGAGTTTATTAACTTATAAGTATATTTGATTAAATAGTTTTATATAATGTAAGTATAATTGATAATGTAGTTTTTTATAATATAACTATAGTAAGTTGATTAAATATAGTATATAATATATATAATAGTTTCTTTTCATAAAAATACTTTCCCAAGGTTAGGTACAGACCAATGTATAGGACTGGTGAGAACTTTGGTGGGCCCTGGGACTGATCAATTTAAATATAAAATACTTCAGTATAGTGTTCGACAAAAGACTCACTCAGGGCCACATCATAAAAAGAAACGGAAACAACTGAACCGAGGCTGCATATTCAAATACTTTTTCTGAAATAAAAATAAACATCTCTAACCGTCTACTATTATATAAAAGCTTACTCCAAACTATATGGTTCAACGGAATCACTGTCTGGGGTTCGGATAAAATAGCTACCACCAGAACTATCCAAGCTTTCCAAGCCATTTGCCTAAGAATGATTGTCACGCCCCTCGGTAGCTATCAATATCAGCCTTCATAATGAGTTAAAAATTGATACTATTAAACAAGCGGCTACCACATTCTACACGCCTCCACTTCAAAACGGCTGACTATCCAAACAGCGTCGTCGCTTAACTTCACTTCAACCATCTTCCAGGAAACCCGTCAAGACGCTTCAAACGCAACTGGCCTAAAGACTTACTCAATCTCTAACGCATACCTTTTAAGTTAAATAATTAAGTTCAGGTGCTTATATTGTGAAGCGCTTTCAATATCTTTCACCGTCTTTTTTTTTGTTGTAAAGTTATACATTTTACTCATTGTGCCACTCTCCTAATACAGATTATAAAAAAACGTATTTCAATAAACGACTTAAAAAAAAAAATTATGTAAGGAAGGTATATTACAACTTTCTTATATATATATATTTTAATTGTAATATTAAAAGTATAAGGATAACTAGATAAGACGTCTAATATCTATATCAACGGTCTACAACAGAAAATTGGGCAATCAATGTAATATCTTACTTGATTATGTTATCAAACAGATTTTGTGAACATTTTTTTATTTTAGACCTTATTGTATTATTATTTTAATTTTCTGTGCATAAATAAAAATTACTTGTCGACTATGGTCTATAGTCCATACAGTAGTATGCACTAATACGCTCAAACTAGTGGCGTTTTAAGCTTATTCAAAATGTCAGAACCTTTTTGATTCACCCTTTCTATGTTTCATAAAATTATTATTTATTTAAAAAACATATTTGAATTACAACACGATTATATTATATTATCTTTCGTATATACCTATAAAAAGGATAATATTATCAATGATAATTAAATTGTACATAATATCATTTTTAACATTAAATAATAATTAAGTATAAAAAATTTATAACAGGTAAGACTCGGAATTATTAAATAAAATTTTTTCATAGGTAATAAATGAAAATAATCAAACTGTTAGGTAGTACCTTGTACATAAAACAAAACAATTATAATTATGTATAGTTTAAAAGTATGTTTACTTTTAATTATTAGAATTGGTTTCAAGTGTTTGGGAACCGTCTTCTTTTTTATTAGGTACTATATTGATATACTGTTATCTGTTATCTCATATCTGTTAGCGTTTAAGACGTTTTGGTTTTGGACCAACTTTGAAAATAAAGTTTACCTATATTTTGTTGAAATTGTAAAATGTTTTAATAATTTTTTTTAAAGTTTATTTTTCCGAAAAATTTTGATCATTCATTGATTTCTTGTTCTCTTAAATACTATAATAGAAGCTTTAAAATATGTTTTATTGAATAATGTAATACTGTTTTGTAGAAATAGTTTTTAATATGGGATTAAGGAGACCAAGGAAAATAGGTCATAATAACCGTTTGTCATTATAACCAAAATTATGAAAAAAAAAAAAAAATTGTAACTTCAATACATATAAAAAAAAGTAAAGATAAAAACATTTATTACTTTTAATTAATTAATTAAATTATTATTTTAGATTTAAATTTGTATAAAAATCATGCTCTATGTTTTTTCTAGTCCTTCAAAAATTGTTTTGGACAAGATTTTTCCAATACGATTATAAGTATAACCAAAAATAACCGTCATAATATCCGTATAATTAATAATTTAGGTCTCGGATTTTTATGCATCTACATTTTTTTTTTTTTGAAAAATTCAAAAAATCGCTAGGTAAGCTACAAGTTTGAATTAAAGCCAGTAGATTCGAAATGTAAAGTTTTATTTTACAAATTTTTGAATTTTTAGATTCTGAACGAAGTGATGAATGTATTGATTTTACAATGATGTGTGTTTTTTTTTGTGTGTCTGTGTACAGCATTAACTAGTCGAAATTATTTAGTCGAGTTATTTATAGACCACTGAAATTTTCGATTTTTTTGAGAAATTTTTTTTAAAGTGTCGATAAAAAATTTTTGAATGACCAAAAAATTTTGAAAATTTAATACAAAGTTCCTCATAAATTATTCTTATAGTGATTAAAAAATTATAAGAATACATAGGCACACTTTTTTTTTATTGGCATTTGAAGTTCAAATATGGACAACAATTCATCAAAATCATGAATATTTGCAAATTATTTTGTAGGCATGATTCATAAAAAATTTCGTATAAGTAGCTAAGAGTTGAAAATTGAATACAAGATTTTTCATAATTTTAGTTAACAATAATTATAAAAGAACTTAAATTTTGGTGTATTTAGGTCATTAAAACATAAACCACTTTTTTCACTAACCACTGGAAATTATATCCTAGGCTGACAAATCATATCCGTTCAGAATCGTTTTTCGTATACAATGATAACTCTATCATTGGATTCAAATTTAACACTCCTATAATATATAATAATGATCCACACGGCACCTAATGTACAGCAGAGCGGTACCCACTTGCCCACTTCTTTTTTGCATATGTACTACGTATTTCTGTATTTTACCATTTTTTATTAGATACTTACGATTTTTATTGGATATAGACGGTTTTTAATACATAAAATGTAATATTTTGCTTATTTTAATCAATTATATTTTTAGTCCATGCAATTTGACGAAGTCGTTATTTTATCTGAGACCTACCGGGATAAGTACTAAGTAGTAATGTAGTAATGTGTTATTGAGTAGGGTTTCGCGAACCTTAAATAAAAAACTTTTTTTTATCGATTCTACATATTTTTTATTTTAGGCATATTAATACAAAATAAGAGAATAAATGCATATTTTTTTGTGCATATTTCTGAGCTTTTTAGAACATACAAATCCGGGCCCTGGTCATAATACAAACGTCATAATAATCGATAAAAATTAGTGTATACACTATAAAAGTTTTGCATGGACCTTCAATCTAAGGTCATTACACTCAATATGTCATTTTAACCGGTATCATTATAAACGGTTTCTACTCTATTATTAATTCTGTAGCGACGATAATTGTAGTAAATTTATTATTAATTTATATTACAAATATAAATATAATATATTATAAATATTTTATATTACAAACTTTTATTAACCTATTACAAATAAAATATGTTTAATTTTCTTGTTATTACAGTACGATTTCGAAAATAAAATATGTTATAAGTATTATTAAAATTGTTTATATATTATTAACAAAATATTTAAAATCATAAATGTTATATAAAATAAATAAGTAATTAGTTGAGAATTGTGGCATTTGTGTACTTTTATGTGATAAGTGACAACTTATATAAAACTTTTTTTTATGTACCTATGACATACAACAAACATTTATTCAATTTAAAATATAAGGTAAAAGTAATACGAATTTAAAGTGATTCTAAATTAATAAACTTTTCTGGAACTTCTATTTTTTTTAATTTTCTGCGTTAATTATTATTTTGATTGACAATTTAAATGTCAATTTTTAATTCAAAACCATATGTTAAAATAATCTTTTAATTAAGTATTGAAGGTATACTGCAGAATATCATAGTTTATGTCAATGTGTCATATTTATCAAGATTGAGTACAGACGTAAACTTATAATTATCAATTTGGGGGTGTATAAAAGTAATCGAATAACTTCAATATATATTTTATTAGGATACTGAGTGTATTTGTCAGTTTATTAAAATGTACTTAGTTCTAACTAATTTCTGTATTAACACATATTATATTTTATTGTAGTTTTGCAGTTTGGTTTACTTAAAGTATAGATAGAAATAGTTATGTTACCAAATTTTTAATTAAATAGTTTAGTATACATAACATATATTTTACTTAATCCGATTTTATTATATTTTGTATTCCATAAAAATGTGGACTATAATTTGGTCACTTTTTATTTTACTTTTTATGTTAATCACTTCAATAATTGGACTGTATAGTAATCAGTAAGTAATAGTATGTTTATATTTTGACATCTCATAAACATCGTTGGATAAGAGTCAAGAGGGGACTACACACTCGCATTTGTTTTTACATTTTTTTTTATTTTTTATTCCCAGCATTTTAAGTAGCTTTATTAGTTTAAAATAATGAAAATGAAATGACCTATTATGAAACTTGATAGTAAAAATTATACATATGTTCATAAGTATTTTATTATTAATTTAATTTTTATCAAGTTTTAAATTTTCAATTTCATCTATTGAAGTTTAAAAATACATATTACTTGTTTAAAACAGAATTATCATAAAAAAAAAGAGATACAAACTAATATAGATAAAGTTTTTACTTTTTATGTTTTGTAGAACAAAACTAAGTATGAACTGCTGAGCGTAGATTTGCTATGTTACGCACTTATAACCTTTAAGATGGAGATAACAAATGAGGGTGTATAATCATCTCAACTATTTTTTCACTTATAAAGTTAAGTTCATACAGAAAATGCAAATTAAATTTAAAGTTAAAAATTACATTTTTAATTTGTAAAAGTTAGTTAACTGAGTTAAAAATCATTTACTTTTTTGTATACAAAATTTTGAATTATTTAAAGCTTTAATAAGTATAGTAATATAGTATAAATTTTAAAATTTTAAATTGATATATCAAAATCAATTTCTGCACGTGTTTCTATACTATAATCAACAATGAAATTCAAAAAAATAACTATATTAATTAATTTTTACTTTTATTGTCTATAACTTTCTCCATTTTCAATTTGCTCTTAAATTATAATAACTAAATTTATTATTAGAGTAAAATGAATTACACTTATAATTTTAAATATTTATCAATTAATAGAAAGAATAACATATTTAGTTGAATCACATTTTATATTATTATATTAATAGAGAGTATTAAATCATATCAACATTAAGAGTAAAATAATATGACTATTAAATAGGTAATCTTTTCTGCTTTCAAATTTTAAATATCAGCAAAATCAAAAACCTACATTATGATATTTACCCAATATTTTTAAGTGTTAATACACAATGAACAATATTTATTGCTTATCTATACGTGAATAAATGATTTTTTTTTATTATCAGAAAAGTTACTTACTATTACTAGTGCACTTTTAATGTATATGTGGTAGTTATATTTTTCATTTTCTTTTCAAAAGTGATAAACCCTACAATAACTGTTTTGTTTAAAAATATTCATTATACATACATGTTATAATATTCTTTTCTTTGAATATGCAATTATACTAGTATTAAAGATGCATTATTAGATAAGGTTATTTATTAATTGTTAATTAAAATAAAAAACATACATTCTAATATGGATAGAGATTTTACTTTTAAGTTTTGTAGTAAGTAGATAATAAAGATTATTATTTATTAATTATTAATTATAATTATACAATAACAGTATACATTTTTAACTAATATGGTAAAATAAAATTATTATGGTTTAATTATTATTTCATTTTTACTATTAACTGATTAATATTTAAAATTACCTATATATTATGTGTATTTATAATAAATTTGATTGTTATAAAAATTATAAAGTTAGTATTTATTTGTACTTTATTGTACTTATACATAGTGTAAATGGATCTTAAAAATATTCCGTTAATATTATTTACAATAGACTTCAGGATACTAATAAATTTGTATTAAATTATGTTGAAATATCAAAGAAACGCTTTAATTAATCTTTAAGTACTTTGAGATGGTTTGAATCAAGGAACTTTAATTTTCACAAATCATTCAAATGTTTAGTTAATTAAATATGTTTGGTGAATAAAAAAATAAAACTAATTTAAATTTAAAAATGGAATTGAGCTTTTCATGTGAAAAGCTCAATTAAAACCTCACATGCATGTATTAGATAACTAAAATGGTATCAGCGTTTTAATCATTTAGGCCATGCTTACGATCTGATAACGGCCATCTATATGTTGAAAGCGCTACTAGCCGTAATATATCTTTGAGTACAAAAGGACAAGGATTTATAAACGTGAATAATGAAAACTTATTTCAAATTATTGAACTGGTAATTAAATAGTTAAATATTTATATAATAAATAAATTATATTTGTCAATATTTACATGGATAACATATAGGCTAAAGAAGCTTGGGAAGTAATTGAAGCATTTAGATCAAGTGATTTGCCTGAATTTGCGGATACGTTAAAAAACGTTGTGCCAATGATAGATGGTCCTAGAGGTTTATCCAGTCGGATCACTGCTCTAGAAATGCAATTTTTAAACGCGTCAACAACGAAATTACCTAATAAGGGTGTAAGATGATTTTATTTTTGTTAGTCTTGTATTTACTTGGTAAAAGGACAATTAAAATTGTTTCGCAGAATAATATTCTTTGATTTTTTAAAGAATATATTTTTTTAAGAAAACAATAGTTTTTTCCAATATAAATATTTTGGAGCAAATTACGCAAATTAATACTTTTCAAAAGTAATAAAATTAAGTAAAAAAATTGTGGTGTAATTGAATTTTATAAGTCCTTGTACCCAACCTAGAATACTTAGATACAACACCGATTTAACTTAATCATTTAAAACAACTATAATATCATACTTACGGTGTTTTTATAGAAAGGCGGAATGACGTTAAACCGCGTAGACAAATTAGAAGTTAGAGTGAGTAAATCAAAATTAACTCGTACAAAAATAACATTTTAATACAATATTATTATATTTATTTAGTTAAATAATTTGGAAAAAAAAATTACCAATCTCGTTAGTCTTTTGTCGATTAGCGAATGCCTGAGTAACCCTTGCCAGAATGGTGGCACGTGTTTGGATCTTTATAATGGATTTCAATGTAACTGTCCAAAAAATTGGCAGGTAAGTGTTAAGATATTTATTGATCAGTAGTTAGAAAAATTGCATTAGCTTAAAAATCAATCTACTTATAAACAATAGATAGATGCATATCGTATTTAGGTTACCTATTGTACTATAATAAAAATCAGAAAAATAATTACTTAGTAAACTTATAATATGATCTTTGAAATTATTTTTATTTGTTGTTCATAGTTTTAAAAAGTTGATGTACATATTTAATTTTCATATACTATTGTAACATTTATAATTTTGATTTCGAATACATTTTTATACTTTGAAAAACGATCCCGAATAATAGGTACATATTTTATTACAAAGGGTAGATTGTGCGAATTGGACGTCGACGAATGTGTGCGATTCATGTACACAGATTTAGGGTGTCAAAACGGTGCGGAATGCAAGAACACACCGGGCAGTTACGAGTGCGTGTGCC
>VUJU01000995.1:0-51004 GCA_009835225.1 Aphis craccivora | reverse complement strand
GTTCATACTATTGTAATTTTGTATTTTATTAAAGGGCTGGACTACGGACGGAGGATCAAATCCGGCCTGTACGAAAGACATTGACGAATGCAAAGAAAACAAACACAGGTGTTCGGTAAATCCACCGGTCGAGTGCAGGAACACTAGAGGGTCGTTTACTTGCGGAAACTGTCCCACAGGTGATAACACTTTAATATACCTAATTTAATAAACAATATGCAGTATGCATATTACAAATTTAACGTATTACAATTTACTTAGGTTACGAGGGGGACGGTTTTTTGTGTACTGATGTCGACGAGTGTTTGATTAACAACGGTGGATGCAGTATGAATCCTAGAGTTCAGTGCATTAATACGAGAGTACGTCCTATAATCATTTGTATTAAATCTACGTGTTAATAATTCGTTAATATAATATAAATTAAAACAACAATAATTATTTACAGCTATTGTTTAAGTTAATAGCATGCTCTTGCAACATAATTTTTTATATGTATTTTTTTATTTAACTTATTCTTCGGTTTAAAAACTCATCTAGGGTTCGTTTAAGTGTGAATCGTGTCCACCTGGCTATAGTGGTGATGGGTTTAACTGTGTTTATAAATCTGGAGGAGCCTGTGCGATAAACAACGGAGGATGTCATCCAAATGCTGAGTGCACTGGTAAACAAGATAAAAAAATGTTTACATTTTTAAGTTAGCTACGTCTAAATATTTTTCCCTTGTAGTTTATGCTGAAACAACAATTCAGTGTACATGTCGGCAAGGGTATAATGGTAATGGTATCGGAATGAACGGATGCATTGAAAACAACAGAACTGTAATAGAATCTTGTACGAATAATCCCTGTGGTTCTCATGGCGAATGCTTTATGAATTCAAATAACACTTTTTCATGTTATTGTGACAGGGGTTATACAGGTGACAAAATATTGACAAAAAAAAAAAAAAACTAAAAAAAATTAGTATAAGTACGAGAATAAAGATAATGATTTTGTGACAAATTTAATTTTTTTTAGGACGAACATGTAATATCCGCGAAGAAAATCCATGCTTGGTAAATCCGTGCCATAATGGCCAATGTGTCCCTGAAATAGAACCAGGTGAATTTACTTGTATTTGTACTACAGGGTATTTTGGACAGTATTGTGAATCATTTTTAGATAGTAAGTGTACCTATATAAATAATACATGTATTAAGGAACATACATATTATGTTCAAGTATTTTTTTTTAATTTAGATATATTTTTAAGGTTGTGGTGGTTATATTGATACTTCTAATGGATCAATACGGTATCCTGCAGAGTCAAATGCAACGTACCAGAGTAACATGAATTGTGCATGGTTAATCGAAGTAAATTCATCTCAAGTCATAAATATTTCTTTTGTTTGGATTGATATTGAAAAAGGGATAACTTGTTCCATGGACTATGTCGAAGTAAAAGTATTTTAATGTATTTTGTATTTTTAGTTACATATTTGATATTGTATTTTAGATTAAAAACGTTGACGATGATGGTGGAAAGGTCTTGGGTAAATTCTGTGGTAATACATTACCATTAAACAATAGCATTATTTCGATTACAAATTCAGTAATTGTACATTTTCATTCTGACGGATCCAAAAATTTTCGTGGTTTTCAGTTAAATTATACAACGATACAACCAGGTAGAATTTAGTTCTGTTGTATTTGAAATTTGTTTAATAACTTAATTTTTTTTTTTTTTTTTTAGATTGTGGTGGTGCATTAAATATTGATTCACACGGAACATTATCCTCTCCCGGTTCTCCGGGAAAATATCCACCTAATCGTGACTGTTATTGGACTTTGAATGCTATTCCAGGAAAAAGAATTCAATTCAATTTTTTTTCATTAAGTTTTGAACGAGATATAAATTGTAGTTATGACTATTTAGAGGTAACATTTTCATACGGATATTATTAATAGTTAAATAATTATTAATCCTACAATATCTAAAAACGAATGATAAAATAATTTCATTTTTATGTAGATTAGAGATGGTTTTACTCAGCACAGTCCAGTATTGGCAAAATTATGCAATACTACTTCTAATGGTTTACCTCCTCCTATATTGACTTCAGGTTCACATGCAAGTTTGCACTTCCATTCTGATGGTTCTAGCCAAGACTACGGGTTTCAAATGACGTACAGTGTAATTGAGGGTATTTAATATTTTTATATATTTTTATATAATATTGAATAATTTCAATATTTTATACATTTTTTATATAATAATTTTTCTATTTATTTATTTTAATAATTATATAAGATTATATTTTTATAGGCATACCTGGATGTGGTGGTATTTATACAAGCCCCTCTGGAGTTATATCTTTTCCTATGCATTTGACAAGTGATAGCTTTAATGATTTGGACAATGTGAATTGTGAGTGGCATATAAGAATGCCACTTAATCAGAAACTTAAACTTGAATTCATAAAGGGATTTGGCATCACAGATTCTACTAATTGTTCAACAGATTTTTTGGAAGTATGTTTAAAGTTTTATTTTACATTTAGGTATTTCTTGAATTTGATAAATTCTTCATAATACATTCAAATTCAAACATACTCGTACCTTATTGTATTACATAAGAATATAAAATGTTTATATTATTACAGATTCACGATGGTCCTAATATAAAATCTCCATTAATTGGTCGTTATTGTGGCTCGGATAAATATGTTCAACCAATAAACTCAAACAGTAATGAAGTTACTCTTCTGTATATATCAGATTATTTTTCATCTGAAGTTGAAGGATTTACAATTAAATATGAAATATGTATGTATACATTTTTTTTTTTTTGTTAAGTTATTTTTAAAAACCTTAATTTTGAAATAAAGCGTATTTATTGTTTAAATAATTATTTCGTACACCTACCTATAAATTGTATTAAGTATTATCGAAAAAATGTTTATATTTTTAACAAATCTAGTTTAAAGTAAATGTATTTAGATTTTTAGTTTTTTGTTTAATTATTTTATTGGAGTTTTAAAACAATAATAATGTTATATATGAATTTAATTTTTAATTTTAGTATGCGGTGGAATATTTACTGATAGTAATGGTATCATCGAATCGCCATTCTACCCAAATCCTTTTCCACAAAATAAAGTCTGTGAATATATAATCGTACAACCAGTTGGCAAAGCTATTCGATTATCATTTTTGGATATGGAAATTGAAGATCCTTCGTATCCAATATGTAATTTTAATTCATTAGAGGTAATTTGATTTTTCATATATTTTTTTGTTAATCATTGCTCAAATCAAATAAGTTTATTGGTTTAAAATTACATTACAAATATATTGAATTCAATTAAAGTAGGGATAATAGTATAGTCTAACAATAGTTGAGAAAATTTGAATGTAAATTAAAGTTATAAAAATTGCAGTAGGTAGTTTAATAAAATATAAATATATTCTACCATTGTATTTTGTAAATAAAAAAATACAATAAGTATTTGGGTGTATTTTAAAATAAAAAATTTACAAGTCTATAGTGTTTTATATTATAAACGTTTGAAAATGTAGAGTTTCGATCTTTGGTATTATCACAAAATATTAACTGACTTTTAATTGTTAATGATTTAAATCTTAAGTCAATAAATAAATTAATATTTTGGAGAATACGTGAGTGTATTCATAATGTATATAATTATTACAATGTAATTGTATTATATATAATATACATTTTAAGAACATGGTTGACTTTTGATTAATTTATTTTAAACTATTTGTACCATTACGAGTTTTTATTTAATATCATATTAATGTTCAATGTAAATTATATAAATTTAAGATCAGAGATGGAGACAATTCAAATTCAACTATAATCGCATTGCTATGTGGAAATATTGAAAAACTTCCTAAACTTCCTTACATATCAACACATAATTATATGTGGTTAAAATTTTCTACTAAATCAATAAATTCTATCAAAGGATTTCAAGCTAATTATTCAACGATTGATATAAGTAAACAGTAGAAATATTGAATTTAATTAATAACTATGATAATTATGATTTCTATTTTTATTTTAATACTTTAGCATGTGGTGGTATTTTGAAGGAATCATCTGGTATCATATTATCGCCGAAAAATCCAGAGAAATATTTACACCAACAAATGTGTAAATGGGTTATATCTGTAAATGAATCTAATCTAATACAAATAAATTGGATATCATTTTCCTTAGATGACCGACTCAATTGTAATAATGATTATATCGATGTCTATGATAATAGTATTCAAGGAAATGCTTCAAAAATCGCTAGGTAAATAATTAATTAAGTGGATGAACTTATATAATAATACAATTATTACCATATATAATACTATTATAAAACAAAATTCCTTTAAAAATATACTTAACCATTTTTAGGTATTGTGGAACTAAATTACCACCAGTATTGACTTCATTAGGTAATCGTCTAACAATAGTTTTTCAAACTGATCGTTTAGGAGCATTAGATGGTTTTATGTTAAATTACACTTCATTAAATAAAGCGGAAGGTATGAACACTGCGTTCAGTTGCATGTATATATATTTATCACTTAAATATTGATTTATATTTATATAGTATGTGGTGGAAACTTCTTCAACTCAGAAGGTTTTATCATGTCACCAAATTTCCCAAATGACTATCCTTCACGAAAAAATTGTATATGGACTATAAATGTACCAGTTTCAAATCAGATTGAGTTAAACATTACTACATTTATTCTTGAAGAAAGTTTTAAATGTGGGTTTGATTATGTAGAAATTCGGTAAGCATATATAATTTAAGTAGGTAAGAATTATTAACATGTGTAAAATATTTTAATTTTTTATAGAAATGGAGGATATCCTACATCACCCTTAATTGGAAAGTATTGTGGATCTAAAATACTTCCTATCATCTCTTCAACCGGAAATTCACTTTTCATAAGATTTGTATCTGATGGAACTTTTGCAAATAAAGGTTTTTTTATGCAATGGTATATAATTGCCAAAGGTATAGGAGTTAAATTAAATAAAATTTAAATATAGGTACACATAATAATACGTATAAAATATAACTTAATTAAAAGGTTGTGGTGGAACATTGAATTCTGGCGTTGGACATATAATGTCTCCTAACTATCCATTGCCTGTATTAGAAACATTAGAATGTTTTTACAAGATCGCTGTGGTGCAAGGAAGTCAAATCAACCTTACTATATTAGATCTGGAGTTAGTAACAGATAATTCTCCTGGATTATTGTGCCACGAAGATTTTCTGGAAGTATGTATCAATTAAGTTTAAATACTTGTAAGTGGTAATATGCATTTTAGTTTTAAATAATAAATTAATGTCTTATATATCTTATATTATGTCTCAGATAGTATATTCAAGCATATACTAGTATAAGTAGGCAAGTTTTAAAATTTTTAATTGTTTGAATTTAACATAGGTACCTACCACAACCTTTTTATATAAGCTTGTCCATCTAAAGTTTAAGTGAGATTATAATTTTTGCAATTAAATTTGTATGTAATTTGTAAGAAATTATTTTTTACAGTTTTATGATGGTGAAAGTTCTGCTAATAAATTATTAGGAACATTCTGTAAAGGTACTAATGCATCCCAGTTTGTACATTCGACATCAAATAATATGTACATTAAATATAGAAGTAGTGGTTTTTCTAAAGGTAGAGGTTTTTCGTTGAAATATGCTACTGGTTTGTATAAATTAATTTAATAATTGTAAATAATTTATAACTAAAATGTATTAAAACTGTAAATTAATGGGTTTTTTTAGACTGTAATGTAACTTTAAAAGGAAATCAGGGTGCGATTGAAATGGTAAAAGAAGAAAATAGAAATGTAGAAAAATGTGTTTGGACAATTGTGGCACCCAAAGGAAGTACAATTAATATGACTTTTACTATTTTTAAATTATCGCGCAACATCATAAGGTTTTCACCAAGATTTATAGGTGTCAACAAAAATGAAAATATGCTTTCCAGGTAAATTTAGATTGTTTTATCTATTCAGCCCATTTAGGTGTTGGGTGTAATTTTTATGCATATTTCATGTTTTATAAAATGTAATTATGTATAGATAAACTTGAGTCAAGTTGGTAGTTTAGGGGCCAAAATATTAAAAATATTTGGGAAACTAAAATACATGAATGAAACTTTTTGATAAACCAAGTTAATTCTATAAATAATAACTAAAAAAGTACAAACAGTTTATATTTTCACGAAGTATGTAATATTTTACGTATATATTATAAGTAAATAAATATAAATATTTATATGACCAAATATTTTTTTATACACGTTTGAAGTTCAAATTATGGGAATCAAAAAGATCCGTTGGAATGTTAAAAAAGATGTATTCAACCAACTATATTACTAATAGAGAAATAAATAGCAGATAAAAAATAAAATACATAAATTATAAAACATCTTCAAAAATATAATCTGATATCGTGTCTAATCAGAACCGTTTTTGTATGAAATAAATTATCGTTTATCCATAAACATTAAATATATATTTAACGCTTTTCTTACATTGGTCTATTATATGACGAGGTACATTCGAAACCTACTATATACTACAGAGCAACTTTTATAAAATTAGAAGTTAATAATTTTAATAACAGTAACTACTTAAAAGAGTTTCAATATTGAATTACCTATAGTTATACTAGAGAAATGAATGTATAAGAAATTATTTTTTTTTAATATTTATTGATATTATAAAATCTTAATTTATATTATACCAGCTGTCTGTACATATTTTACTGACGGTAAAAATACACTTCTTAAATGATTCTAATATTGTTCAATATTACAATATGTTATTTGATATTATGCGTAAAGATTTTTAAAAGCATAAATAAAATAAAAATATTGTAATGTTTATATTCAAATAATGAAATGCAAAATGTTAATATGCAATTTATTACAAGGTATAATAATTTAAAATACTATATAAAGTAGAGAGAATAAAATCATGTAATTTTTTCTCAACTTTTTGTAAAAAAAACTTATAAGGGTTTTTATATACATTTTTGGACTGTATTTTACATATTTTTATTTTTTATCACAAAAAGTACTAAATAGATCTAATTTTATTTCAAAAACCATCAGGGAAAATTTCCGATTTAAAAGAGTACAACTTTCACTGTACTAAACATTTAATGTATAAGATAATATTAACAATTTCAACTTAGAATATAAAAAAAAGACGTCGCAGCTTTTAAATTAAAAACAAATAAATCACTAGCTGTTAATAAATATTTAAATGTATTTTTTTGATTGATATTTTGGTTTCTTTATTCTCAGTTTTAGACTGAAATGTTATATTGAGTGTTGAAATAAAGTGTTAGTTATTAAAAACAACTAGTGTGTATTAGAAATTAAGAAATTAAAAAGGTTAAATCTTTGGATTTTGCATATGTTTATAGATATTCTGCATCGTTGGACATGAATTCAGGTTTTCGTTCATTTGTTAAATATTTTCCCCATTGTAAGGATACCAAGTTACTTGTAAGCATATGTAAATTTATATGATACACAAATATTTTTACGAATCTTAATTGTAATCAACATTTGTGTTCATAGATAACTGAAGGGACAAACAGGAATGAAGTTAATACCGTTTTGTGGAAAAATAATTGTTCTATAGAAACTCATTCTGTGATATCTTCAACTAAGAACATTGTTAAAATTACTTTTGATTCTAAAAACTATAAAGACATGTCGAATGTAAACGATGATTTTCGTATCGAATGGATAGTAGATGGTTGTGGTGGTGTGTTAAATAAATTGGAAGGAGAATTTACATCACCTGAATATCCAGAATATTATAGTTTTAGTACCACTTGTGAGTGGAATATTATCGTCGATAATGGATTTATTATAGAGATAACAATAGAAGATTTATGGTTTGAAGGATCTTGTTTATTTGATTATATGGCTGTATGTAAATAGGACTGTTTAAATAGTATAATGTTAACAATTGTTATGCTTCTTTTAGATTTACAGTGGATTTGATGATTCTGGTATGGAATTATTAAAAGTATGTCATAAACAAACGAGTCCAATCACATTGACTACTAGTGGAAATGAAGCTTTTGTAAGATTTCAATCAGATGATGATTCTCAGAAAAAACGTTTCAAAGCTACATACAAGAAAATTGAATCGAGTACGTGTTTGTTTTGTTTTATTACTATTTTTAATGATAGTATTTTCATGAAATTACCCATTTTTATAATATATTTAATTAGTCATATTTAAATTTAATTGTGTGTATACAATAATAATACATAAAATTTAGATAACGATTTATTTTTTATACGTATTATATGGTATAATTAATATTTTTATAATTATCTATTTTGGCTAAAACCAAAATATGTATATCTAAAATAATTTTGTTTTATGTGCATTATAATACTTCACCAGCTGACCAAACTTAGATACATTTTTAAAAGATATTATTATTTATACTAACCAAAATAAAATAGAATGATTATCTTTATTTATTTAAAACAATTATGATATAATTTGGTCAAGTATATAATCACTTTAATATACTTGTTTGATTTATTTTTTTTAATTTTCATCAAAAAATATTAGGAAAATTAACAAATTTGTTATTTCAATTTTGTATCAAATTTGGTAAATTGTCTGTAAAAATAATTTCCTCCAATTTAAAACAAAATAAAAGTTTATTTTAATATCAAGTTTTTTTTGGTTTTGTTTTGTAGAATGTGGTGGAAAATTCACTGCACCTCAAGGAGTTTTCCATACTAGAAATTATCCACATAACTACGATTCCAATAGTTCTTGCATGTGGTATATTGAAATAGCAAAAACGCATTTAATTAATCTTACATTCGTTGACTTTAACACTCAAAGTTCTCCTTTAGGAAGCAAAGATATTGTTCTAGTTTATGATGGCAATATTCATGGAAAATTACTCCTAAACCACTCTGGGAATAGTATACCACCCCCGATTATATCTTTATCTAATATACTCCTTGTATCCTTTGTAGTTGGTAAATATGATGTTCAAGCAAAAGGGTTCAAAGCAGTTTATTCTACGGTAATTCTTATTATTTATAATATATAAAAATGTTTACCATTGTGTTAAATTTGTTTTTTAGGCATGCGGTGCAAAATTATTAACAAATGATTCAGGAATTATTACTAACAACCCATATTTTACAAATGGGGAACCCGAGAACTGTACTTGGACTATTATATCTGATATTCCTCAGTCAAAAGTCACTTTAACATTTACTCATATTGATATAGTACATTATTTAGAGGATATTAAAATAGAAAATTCAAATATTACTAATAACCCTTGTTCTAATGATTTATTTCACACAATATTTCGAATTTTGGATGGTCCCGATTCTGATGCACCTGAAATAATTAAATTTTGTAAGTCAAATCCGATACCTCCACCTATTGTTAGTAATGGGCCAGCTATGCGTATAGAGTTTATTGACAATTCTGCTACGCATGATTCATTTAGTGCTTTGTACTCCGTAAGATCAATAGGTCCGTAAATATGTGCTAGAACTTAATCATTATTTGCATTATTTGTGATTATATTTTGTTTTCAATAGCCTGCGGTGGTACTTATGACTCGATAAGAGGAACAATCTCTTCGCCCAACTATCCAAATAATTATTTCAGAGATTCTGAATGTGTTTGGATATTAAAATCATCTGTCGGAAATCGGGTGTCTTTGAATTTCATTGCTTTTGAATTAGAAGAAGACGAGTTTTGCAATGAAGATTATGTGGAAGTTAGAGAAGGTGATTCTATGGGTCCCGTCTTAGGTATTTTTTGTGGACCAAATTTGCCATCTAATATTACTTCGGGTGCGTCCCTTTGGGTCAAATTTCGTTCTAATTCTCTTGGTTCAGCTAAAGGATTTACTGCAGATTTTAAATATGGTATGTTTATTTTTATATATTATAAAAATTCATAGTTTAAATAATGTTTATATATATGTTAGTAACAAAAATTGATCTGACATCACAATCTGGAAAAGTCTCTAGTCCAATGTATCCCAGAACATACAGAGATAGTGAAGATTATTCGTGGACAATAACGGTAGATCAAGGAAAAAGAGTTCAAATTTTGATCAATGACTTAATTTCTTCTTCTGAAATTCACGAATTAAAAGTAAATGAATATATTGATGTACAATATCTTATGATTTTTTTTTTTTTTTTTATAAATTTATAATATATTTTTATGTTTAGATATATGATGGAAGTAATGTCGAAACTTTAATTTTGTTTGGACTAAGTTCTATAAATTACGATTTAGTATTGAATAAAGCTATTACATCATCTGATAACACTGTTCTTATTAAATTGAAGGCTGGCGATAGAAGAATTGGGGGTATACGGTTTTTACTATCGTGGACACAAATAGATGGATTAAATTTGTACACATCTCTATTAATGTCGAAAAATAAATGTAGGTGGAAAAATAAATTCATGATATTAAATCTGAAAAATAAAAATAATGTGGTTTTGTATGAATTTAGTGAGTTTAAATAAAATAGAAATAATAAAAAAATCTTATCGTTTACAGTTAACAGTACAAGTTTTGACTATTATTTATCACCAAACTCAAATACAAGTGTGACTATTACAAGTCCTGGTTATCCTTATGGTTACGCTTCGAATCTTAATGTTACTTGGGTAATACACACGGAATCACATTATCATATTGATATTGAAATTATTGACATAGATTTTTATCCCATTCGTTCATCTTCAACAGCGTATAATGGAGATTATCTTGATGTTATAACTGGTATTGTTAATTATTTTACTATATTATTTTAGTTTTAAGTTAAATTATCATTGTAAGTATGTAATTATTGTTTTTATTTTACTTAGCTAGATATTTTCTAAATCCATTTTTCAATAAATTTTAATAATGTCTAATGTCTTATTTAGTCTTTTGGAATTAACGCGTCGATTACTTTGTAAACACAAATTGTTTTTAAATCAACTGTTCAGAATTAATTTGATAATCTTTAATAATATATAGAATATATATATAAATGTTTTCGATTTAGTTGATCCTGATACGGCAAATACAACACTGTTAAAAACATTGTATACATACACGAATAAAAATATAGTTGGTAAGAATAAAGTAGTGTTAACTTTCATTTCGAACAAGTCATTTAATGGTACAGGATTTAAAGTTGAAGCAAAATTAAGTATGTTAAACCATCTATATTTACTGTATTTTATATAGCAAGGAAATGTTCCTAATTTTTCTGTGTTTTAATAGAATGCGGAGGTCAATTACGAGGACCAACAGGAGTCATCAATCTAGCTAATACAACAAATCTATTTGATACACCAAATTCGTATCATCTTCGCTGCACTTGGAATATCACTGTACGACCGGGAAGAACGATTTTAGTGAAACTTATTACCCTAAAATTATATCCACACGATTTATGTGTAGATAATTATGTTTTGGTAAGTAGGCACTATAAACCGGACGATTTTGAGGTTAATTTCCAAATTGTTCTTCTTCACCCTAGTTTATGAATTTTAAGTTGACTGTGTTAAAACAAATATATTAACTATATACTTTTTAAGACATTAGTAAATGTACTCACAATACTTAGATACTGGTGATCTTATAATTTTTAATTCACTTATATTTAATAAAAATTTTGTACATGCAGATATATATTATTAATAATAACTTTAACGTAGTTTTAAATTATTAAACAATACGATGTATTCATTGTTAATCCTCCACACAATGTCTTAGTTGAAAAATGGATTTTACGATGATTCGACTTTTGTCGGCAAGGGAAAATACTGTAATGAATCTGAAGAGTTTGAAGAATCTAATGAATCAACACTATCTACCACTGATAATAAGTTACAGATTAATGCTGCACTAGTCAGAGGAGATATAGTAAGTTTAACAATGTATATTGTATAACATTTATTAAAACAAATAAATTTAAATGTAAATTGTTAAATAATTACGTATTATAATGATAAAATGTACTTTAATTCACTGTTTTACTTAAATATTTATTGTATACATAGACATAATACTTTTACTAAAAAATTATTAAATTATCAAATTAGATCAAAATAGCATTTGAAGAAAAATCAATTAATTGTGGTGGACAAATTTACTTAAACGATGAATATAATATTACTCAAATCACATCTCCTTCATATCCGAATATACCACCACCACACATAGAATGCATCTGGACGGTTGTTGCACCGACTGGAGAACGGATATCTGTGAATATTGAAGACATCGACTTAGCTTTCTCTGCTAGTAAAACGTAAGTAATGTTAATATTTTTGTCTAAAAATCTATTTTATATTCTTATAACTTGTAAATAATTAGGTTAATTATACATCACTAAGCTTTTATAAAATGATGATGTATACTTACATCGTTACCATAAAACTCAATATTACAAAACGCTAGAAGCAAAATGAATACATTTATAATTTTACGAAATTATTTCATAATGTAATCTTACATTTTTGGTTATTAATTATTTAGATTATAAGTTAAAACTATATTTCATAATTCGATAGTACCTATAACTTAATTATAATTTATAAGAACTCGCTCGCGCGTATAGTGATATAGATAAATATAATTTCTAGTTTACTCGAGTAAAATAAGATTTAAACTATATTTTTTACTATCAGTTAATTAATCGTACAAATTAAATTACTTAATATATGTAATTTTAATTTTATGTTTAAATAAATAGATGTGAAAAAGAATATTTGGAATTCAGAGACGGTGCAGCTCGATTTTCACGGTTAATAAGTCATATTTGTCAGTATCAGGACATTCTTGATATTGAAACTACAGACAAATTTTTATATATAAAGTACTTAACAGATTTAAATGTACCCAGCAATGGTTTTAAATTAAATGTTTCTATAGGTAACTTATATTTTATATATTATATTATATTATTTTAGATTCTGAGCGGAGCGAGGAATGTATTGGTTGTACAATGATAGAAACGAATAAAGTTAAATAAAAAAGATCTCCTCGTCTGCTCAGAATCGTTTTTTATAGAATGCAATCATTGCATTCAAATCGAATACCTACAGTAAAATTACACTATCCTGTCCGAGGACCGAAGGGACGATGGACAAACATCCACCACCGAAATGCGCTGACTTACTTTTTTTTATATTATTTTTATATTTTTTATATATTTCTGTAGTTGCATATTTATTTTAAGTATCAGTAAAAACATACTTAAATCATTATTATGCTGTCCTTTTTCATGTTATGAATTACATTTTATTGTAGAACTAATTTTTTAATTAAACCTTAAAAGGTTGAAATGTGTGTTAAACAGTACACAGATATTTAAATTCTTTGGGTTATGATTTCGGAATTAAATAATAGTATGGAAGATTTTACATAACCGTCGTGGATTTCTTTAGTTTTAAATGAAAATAAGCAATTCTACATACAATGTTTTTGTTGTAATTTTTTTAGTTACGAAATTTGCAAAATCTTATTGTTTTTTTTTTTAATGTCCTAGTTATAAAAGATTTAAAAAAATAACATGTCAATTCTATAAAATATTTTGATTTAAACAGCGAAATGTGGTGGTACTCGTCGTGCAGCTCAAGGTATAATATCGTCGCCAAATTATCCCAGCTCATACGATTCAAATATGGATTGTGAGTACAAAATTATCACTGGGTCAGAAATGCAAATTGTGTTGAAATTAGAAACAGTGAGTCTTAACCGCCGTAATCCAAGTATTGGAAATGTAGAAGATACAGCAAACAATGAAAATTACGACGACACATTAACTATATTCGATGTAGACCCTTTTAACAAAACAAGTAATATCTATGTTCTTAGAATTTTATCTATTTAAGATTTATGAAAATAGGTATATAAATTTCTATTTTTCCGAATAGCCTATAATCTACATATAATATGTTGTACTATGTTACTATAATATTTAGTTCTACATAAATGTGAAGTTTTCGTCATTTCAATAGCTTTGAGAATAGAATTTTAACCCATTTATATAAAAAAAAAATATATATTTATATTATTGTAATTTTTCTAGGGGTGAAAATATCAACAATTTTTGGTTCCGATCTACCATTAAATGAATTTAGATCAACCGGTCAAGAATTAATTATTAAATTCAAATCACACATTATAAACGGTCGAAATCGTATGAACAACACAAATGCAAAATTTTTATTTTCATACCATACTAATTATATTGGTAATTTAATTAATATTTATATAGTTTGTTTTAGTACTTCAGTTGTAAAAGCTAGCTATTTTAAATAAGTCTTATTGTAAGTTTTATATTTTTTCAAAAACAGTCACATTATTAATAATTTATGAAATGTCAAAAAATCGTAAATCTGTATTTAGTTTTAATATTTTATTCAATGCTTTACACTTTTAAAATACGATTTTAACATACGTATAGTTAAAATGTTTGTTAGAATGAAATTTATTTGTATATAAATATATTATATATTAGTATTTCTGTTTTTATTGTTCAATAGGTTGTCATAAAGTGTACGAAGTCGAAAGTGGTGAAATAACTACACCTGCTTATGCTAGTTTAAATGATGGAATGGTATATTGCTCTTTTTATATTCAGGTACCCAAAGGACGTAGAATTACTTTAGAAATAATCAAAGGAAAAAAGCTCGCTCAAACTTGTGAATCGAATAATTTACCAGAAAATGCGTTGAAAGAAAAACTCATAGTAAATATAAATAACTAATTCTTATAATATGTATTGTATTTATATATACTTATAATGTATAGAATTCCATACTTTAATATATTTAAAAATGAAATAATTAACTCTTGTATAGATATTTTAATTTTAAATTGTGAATGTTCGATATCAGTAACATCACCAATTTATATTCTGTTGAATGTTATCTTAGGCTTATCAAATGACATATAAGGATAATGGGGATTATATATGCATTGACCCTGTTATCAATCCTTTATCATTAAACTATATGTATGAATCGATTTCAAACGATATGTCATTGGTTTATAAAAGAGTAAATGGTAGTACAGATGATTTTCGATTTAAATTCTCATCGGACAAACCTCCCAGTAAGTACCTAAATATATTTTACGGATTTGTTACATAAAACTATTGTATACACAGATATGCTATGAAGGGTTAACGCGTGTTAATTAATTTCGAAAAAATTTAAATTATGTAACTTATATTCTAATATTTATTAATAGATTGATATATTATAATGCATGATTATATCTAGTGTTATAATATTTTAAATTTATGTTATTGTTTTCAATGTGGTTATTTAATTAAATATTAAAATTCAGATAATTTCTTCAATTAAAAATACTATTACAAAAATATACCTACGTAAAATGTTATACCTAAATAATAATTTAAAAAAATTTACATTTTTAAATATTTAAATTTATTATACATTTTTTAAAATTACAATATTAAAATACTACGAATAATGGACATGCAAATATTTGATACAATAAAATTATTATTGTTATTTTTACAAAATATATAGTTAGATTAATTACAATTATATGAGTTATTTCCTTATGAATGTTATAGCTTGTGGGGGTATAACAGATGCCAGCATCAAAGGTAAACTAGAATTTCCAATTAGAAATCTAACTAGGGGTGGTTGCAAATGGGATTTTACAAACACAAATGGAACGATTGTAATATCAACAAATTTCAAAGTTAATGAAAGCTTGTTGAATTGCCGAGAACAATCTAATTTTATCTTACTGGCTACTGATGGTAAATATATATTTTAATATTCTAACCCAACTTTTTAGATGTATTGAAAATATGAATTTTAATTATTTTTTAGAAGATGATAGTTTATTATTAAATAGGTATTGTCCAATGGCAAATACAAATGATAAGTTTACAATTTTAAGTCCTATGCCAATGCTTAAACTTTTGGTAATACATTGGAAATTTGAATTAAACAAAAATAATGAATGAATAGATAATGAATAATGAACTCATAAATATTTTAGGTGTTCACAAATTTAAAAAAAATTAACTATACAGGGATTATTGATTACAACGTTAATTCATGCGGCGGAGTGATAAATGGACAGAAAATAACAATAACCAGTACAAATTATCCTAAAAATTTCGGTCAAAATTTAAAATGTGCATGGAATTTAAAACTTCCTGAAGGTAACAACGTTGACGTAAGTAAACATCAACGATAAATATTCAAGTATATATGTACTATATTATATTATTTATTAATATAAATTATTTTTCAATTATTTTAAATTAGTGAGATTTGAGTATATGTATCTAATGTTTAAAATAAAAAAAAAATACTATATATAAATGATTTTTAATTAAAGTTGTAAAATAACTAAAGTATAAATTAAGCTTGTAAGGTTGAGTATTGTTTAGAATTTATATTTTAGGATAGGTTAATTATGTTATTACAGGAATTAAATACAATTTTATACTTCTTTCTAATGACTTACAACAATTATAAAAAAAGTTGAGCGTTGGACAATTAAAAAAAAATTATCTTAAGTTTAAATTTTTATGAAATTCGAAATCCACTTGTAAAATGATAATTTACTTTCAAACATTTGTAGAATTTTGTTATAGTTAAAAATTACTAGTCGTAAAAACTTGAAACATACACCAGCTGTTTAAATTGCTATTTTCTGTAGACCAGCTGTTCCCAACCTTTTTAGTTTCGTGGACCACCAATTTTGTAAAAAAAAATCTTTGAAGCCCAATAATAGCACCCCTATATATACATATTTAATATTATATGGTTCACTGCCCATGGGTTGGGAACCGCTGCTATAGATGATTTCATTTTAGGATGTTCAGGTCAATAAAACATAAATCACCCTTTTTACCACCTTATAGAAAATATACATATATCCTAAGATATCATCTCCGTTCAGAATCGTTTTTTGTAGGTAATATTGCATTTAAATTTAATACGTCCACTATAGTGACCTACTCTATATCCTAGATCCACTCAATACCTACTGTGCAGCAAAGCAATACCCACTTAACCTTATTTTTTTCACCAGAAATTAAAAAATATGTTATTATAAATATATTTTCATTAAGATGTTAGGTATATACAATAATATTTTATATTTATTGAAGAGCATTCTGCATAAACTTAGATTTTTTTATTTTTATTTTTAGATACGTTTTAATGATATTGATCTTGATTCATCATGTGATAATAATTATGTCATGTTACACGATGGCCCTAGCTCTGAAAGTCCTATACTTGGAAAATACTGTGGTAACATTTTGCCGGAGAATTTAGTAGCGACTTCAAACAATCTGTGGGTTGTCTTTTCATCTGAGACTGAAAAAAGTAACAGAAGAGGATTCAATTTAACTTTAGAATCAAAACAAAGTGGTTGTGGCAATATTTACGTAATGGACAAAGGAGAATTATCTTCTAGAAATTATCCTAACTTGTATCCAAATAACGAAGAATGCGAGTGGACTATAGCGGTATTGCCAGGCTACAGAGTCAACTTGCAATTTGTAGAACGTTTTAATCTGGAACAAAGTGTAAATTGTACTAAAGACTATGTACAAGTAAGAAATTATATATACAGTGTTACATAGTAAATTATTAGTTAATTACATATAGTTTTTTATTATGTAAAATTTTAATAGTGTCAGAAGAAAATTACATTTGAAGTAAAAAGTTTCTAACACTGTCATATTATTATATAAAAAAATACATATTAACTTTCAAAAAAAAAATTATTTATTTATTTTTAACAAAATAGGTTTTTAATTTTATAAATAATGTTTGGACACCACTTGGAAATCGACTGTGTGGTCGACAAATTCCACCATCATTTAACTCATCTGAAACAAAACTTAAAATTCGCATAAGAACTGATAGTGATATACAAGGTGATGGATTTAAAGTAAGTCAATATTATTATTGTATTCATAAAATACGATTCTCTAGAAAAATATATATCTTTTTATTTAGGTCAAGTGGAGTAGTTTTTGTGGTGGGGTTTTTACTGAAAATAGTGGTAAAATTATTTCACCAAACTATCCAAAACTGTATCCAAATAATCTAGAATGCAATTATACGATATCATTCCCCGGAGAAGAAATAAAATTAATTTTTAATTCTTTTGATTTGGAAGAAGGTAACTTATTATTGAATATTATAATTTCTATTTTTGTTACCTATTTATATTATTTTCATAAATTGTTAAATAAAATCTCGATAAATATTTTTATACTATATACCTAATATAATTGATGGTAAATTTCAAGTGTATTTGGTCTTTGAGTAGGTCATGGCATATTGTAATGGATATATTTTATTGCAAACAAGAAATGGCTCTGAGCAGTGATAATGTGTTAATTTCTATGTGACTATGCCTTAGCCCTAAGACTTAGGGTATTTCGTGCAGTGGCTCCATTTCAGTTTTAAAATAGAGCTGCCGATTTTTTTTGCAGGCCATATTTATCCCTTACCAGGCCACAATTATATCAATGAAAATAGAATTGTAACCATATAAGAGTTACTTCAGGCTTTTACTAGGGATGAAAAAAAAGTCTGAAAAAATTCTATAAAAATAATATCTATAGAATCCTATACTCTCACTAAGAACTTCTACCTCTTTTAGACTATAGTAGTAATCAGAAAGCTAACCTTTTTTTGTATTTATAAAAAGTTCCTTAATTTAAAATGACCAATACAGTAAATTCAAATTAAATCTTTAATGATACAACTAATGTATTAAGCAAAAAAATATGTATATATTATGTATATTATAAAAAAAAAAAAAAAAAAAAAAATGAAAGTAAACTATTAACGCCATGGTATTTTGTAAAACAAAGATAGCAACACCATTAGTACATGCAGTCTCGTTCTAATAGTCTCTTTCGGGCTACACTGTTTGATGAGCATTCCAGTTATCATATAGTTCAATGAATATACCTAATCACGGTTTTAGAAGTAAACAAGACTGTGATAAATATATATTTTTAAATTATATTATTTATATTAATTAATTCAATTTAACTGATGCAGTCGGCCCCAGCATAAAAATTATAAAGGCCAATATTCTACGGAAAAAATAGGGCCACCAATGTATACCCTGCGATACCCCAAATGGCGCCCCTGATTTCGTGCTGTATATTATATTTATGTTATTATTAGTATTCCTTATTTCGATAACATTTTTATAAAACATTAAATAATATTACTAAGGCAATAATGGCATATCTTTGGACACAGAATCACAGAAATCGTTTACCTAATATAAATAATCATGATACGTATAAATAACCACGTTTGTTTGAATATTTTTTAAATTTCATTAAAACAAAAAAATTTATTTCAAAAAGTTTTAAATCTATGATTAATACTTTTTAGAAAACAATAAAATAAGTAAAATTTGTTTGATGAAAAATCGTTGTTTTCCACTTAAGAAAAAACTACATCCACATATTGTATTGTTTTTTTTTAGAAGCTTATACCATGGTAAATTTTTTTTTAACAATACCAATTTTGAGTTAGTTTTAATATTACAGTGAATTAAAGGAGAAAAAGACAATTAAATGCAAGAACATTGTCATTATTTTTGGTATGATTTGTATTTGTTTGGATTAGATTACTGGCGAATATATTTTTAGTCGTTAGTGTTAAACTTATTTATGACTATCACCAATTTAATTTTGAATAATTTCTTTTAAAATTTTGATCATCACTCTAATTGAAAACTTTATGAAAAAAAAAAAATTGCATCCAGATTTTGCGTAGAGTTTTTTTTTCAGTTATTTTATTACTGTTTACTAGAGGCAAGCTATGTACTGCACAAAAAATTATAAAGTTATAATATTAATTTAATCTTTGTGATTTTTTGGTTGCCATGAGAACTGTAACGCGAAATAAGCCAAAAAAAAAGTGTATCCAGCCCTGTAAAAACTTAAAACATATCTTTGTTATATTCGTTAATTAAAAATTAAGAACATTCAACGTACATGAAAAAAGAAAATAAATGATTATCATTTTTATGAATGCGCAGAAAGCAGATGTTTATACGATAATTTAACAATATACAACAAGGCAGGCGTGTTTGACGATCAGACAAAACATTTTGTTGGCTCATATTGTGGGAATAACGTACCACGTCCAATGACATTTATGGATAGTGTCATGATGATATTGAAGACGGACTATTTTTATACCTTTACTGGATTCGAAATACAATATGCTATTCAAAGTAAAAAAATAAATCTAATATTCATTTTTCAAACTTGTAATATTAATATGATATTAATATTTTAATAAAATGTAAGTAATTCATTATTTAGCTGAATGGCATAGGTTAAAAAATCATTCAATATGCTGTCTACCATAATAATAATAAAAGAGAAATTCGTAGTATATTACAATACAAATTTAATCAAATTCAATGGTTTTATATGAAATAAATAATTACAAAAATTAAAAATAAAATAAAATTTATTCGAAAATATAATAAAAATATAATTATGATTTTTCTAGATTAAAAATAAAAACATGTATATAAAATATTATTTATATCTATGTAATTTAATTGGGTTCCATAGTTGAGAATAAATTTAAAAAATATTTTACTGGTATTTTAAAAAGTGTGTTATAATTTATGTATAAACTGTGCTAGTCGGAATAACTTTTTAAAAAACACAATAATAAGCTATATCGTATAAATTAAAATATTATTATTTATGTATTAAATTTATTTCATATTAATATTATTACTGGGTTATGCAATAATTAAGTGTGTGTGTCACTGGGAGATATAAAGGTAAAATATAGGATATGGCGTGTTGTAGTAGACACCATGAACGCAGACGACTCTGGTGTTATGTAAGCAGTTACGTTTCTATAGTTTATGGATGGGGGACCAACTGAGAATTTTAGCAACACATAGGTACGTCATGTCCTACCTAATCATAAACGTCGGGATAAAATTAGTATCTAGCTGAAAAGTCTCTCCTAATATATAATTTATATAAAAAAAGGTAAAATGTATACAGTATTTTAAAATAATAAATACCACAATCATAATTCATAATTATGCAGATTCTCAGCTGCAAATTTTACAAAGCGTTGGTAGACTGCATACTACTACGCGTATATTTGTAGTAGATTCTAGGTAACCATAACGATGGTAGATCGCATACTAGGTAATGTCCAGTTAAATTATCAAACATAAGACATATTAATATTTATACAAAACAATATTTAGTTAATTGTATTTTTAATATTGAAAAACGTGGTGATTAAGTGAAAATTTGAATAGGATATATATTTTTATAATATAAATTTTATACGGTTAATGATTTTCATAATTGTATTTTCAAAGATATAAATTATAGCTTTTGTTAGTAACAATAAAATCTTAAAACTATTAATAAATACTTAGTTTAGATTCGTTTTAAAAATATTCATAGAAGTTTTTTATTATTATTATCATTGATAATAACTAATAAGTAATATCTAATACCTAATCATCACCGGTATTGATAATATTCACTTTTTTGTTAATTTGGTTTTATAATGGATTACGAAAATAACCATGCTACAATAATTGTAGACACATTTAAAGTTGTTTGTTAAATGAATACAATAGTAATTTTCATACTTTTTTTGTACAGAATGTGGAGGAGAAATTACAAGTCCGGGTATTATTAAATCCCCATTAGCTATTGATGAACTATTTGGTATTTCTAGATATCCAGATGATGCAAACTGCACTTGGGTTATACGAGCACCACCAGATCAAATTGTACAGCTTGTGTATGTTTAATTTGTAGTTTTATATTTAATTTAATTAATTTTAAATTGAGCGCATTTTACAGATTTACTAAATTTCACTTGGAAAGTTATCCATCTTATGGTTCTTTTTATTATGAATCTTCACAAAAATGTTTGTATCATACTGATTTTGTCTTAATTATCGATGAATCCTATTTGAAAATTAATAATACTCAAGAAGCCGTCATATATTGCGGAGTTTTAGATAAATATAAGTTACCAGAATTTGTGTCTAAAACCAATAATGTGTATGTTCAATTTATCAGTGATTCTTCAAGAAGTGGCAGTGGATTTGAAGCCGAAATAAAATTTACTTATGGTAGAGTTGTACATTTTCTTAATTATTTATTAAAACTAAAATTATTTACAGTTATTTTAGAAATTTAAAATTTTTTCGTTAGTCACTAAATATCGAGTAAAACAATTAACAGATTTAGATAAAATTTGATAAATATTTTTATATTTTTTTCCAAATTATATCGTGCTTATACTAAATGTAATACCGAGTACATTTTACAAAAATTCAGTTATTATTACGTTTCTACAATTCAGCTTAATATTATTTTAAATTGTCTGAGCTTTTTTCACTGAAACTCGATATTATTTTTGCACTGAAGTATCTAATTGTCTTGAGAATTATTTGAATAATATGATTATTTAGACTAAAAATATTGTACATGTACAAATTAACCGTAAATATGTTAAAAAAAAAAATATTAGTTAATGTCATATGTATCATATGTTACATATGTATATATAAAGTGTTAATTTGGTTGTATTGTATATTCATTGCATAAGTCGATCTTTAAACAGTAAATGTTTTTGTTCACTATATTATTAAAACAGTACCTATTCAATAATAGTTTTTTTTCTTCAAAATAACAATGTTTAATAAAATAATATAGTATACATAATTTGTATTTTATTTTTAGGCAAATCGCATGGTTGTGGAGGTACTATAAGGTTAAATCAATTAAATGATACGTCCAGTTATACGTTGAATGCTCCAAACATAACTGTAAAAACTGATTTGGATTGTGGATGGTTAATATTAGTAAAACCTTCATATACTGTACAGATGCAAGTTGTTAGTTACATAGAAACACCGAAATGTTCTTCAAACATAACAAACTGTTTATGTAGTTCTATTCAGGTAAAAATAATCTAAATCGTTTAATTCAACTTGTATTAAATAATATATTTAGTATAATAAACCAATGTACACGATTTATTTATACCATTAAATTTTTCGATCTGGACATTTCATCGCTTAATCCGTCGGATTAGTATTGATAAAATCATCGAAAAAGGATAATTAAACTAATACTAGCTATACAGTTATGATTTTCATACAATTTTATAGTGATCATTGATATTTTGTAAATATTAGAATTTCCTAATCAATTTAATATGTAAACTAATTGCTTTGTACATTTTTTCATTACGTTTTTATAAATATAAATATGATATGTATTTAATTACGTAATGAATATTATATATTATAATATAATAACATAAAATTATATCGTTTTACGATATTTTATTTTATTTTTTTGCTGTAACCAAGTTAACAGCTTAATTTTAAGTATATAAGTTTACATATTATATAATAAGGTTTTAAAAAAAATCAAATTCTGGAATTGAGTAGGTTTTTAATTACTTATTATTTTTGGTTTACTTAACTCAAAATAATATATCACAGCTTTACAGTGACAAAATAACTTTTACGTGGAACATCGTTGAATGTTTTTATTGTGATAAAGTGACATAGTATATTATGATGTTAAAAATAACATATCATATTTTATTACTGTTAATAAATTAAAGTCAACGTTCTATATTTTAGTTTTATGATGGTCCTGGACGTTCGTCATTAAAAATTCGTCAATTCTGCTCAGGAAATTTAGACTATCCTCAATTATTATCATCTGGTAGTGAAGCATATATTAGATACTCGGGCATTGCTTTGGATGTAGGCACACATTTTGAAATAAAGATAACACCAGTTATATGTAAATTTTTAGTAAATATTTAAAAATAAAATGAAATATTTTAATGAACAATTGTTTATATTTTGATAGCGATTTGTGGCCCGAGTACATTGACTGTGACTAACCAATCACAAGTATTAACGTCTGCAAATTATCCATTGCCATATACGAATAATTTAATTTGTAAATGGTACTTACAATCAGAATCTTTTGGGCAATCTCTTATGTTACGTTTCACGGATTTAAATTTAGAGGACACCAACGATTGTTCATCTAATTATTTGGAAATAAAATATTTACCGGTAAATACCTATTCCATTATTATTTAATAGATAATAAGAATTAGTATTATCCATTTGGTATGCAAATACTTATTGTGAACTAATGCGTACTTATCAACTTATCAATTATTATTGTTGTAGATTTTGTTAGTATTGATTACAATTATTTGGTTAATATAATAACAATGAATGATTTTACCCTAATATTTTAATTAAATTTGTATAACTCTACACACACTTTTTTAAATATAATATATGTAATAAAATAAATTTTATATAATTCTATAATAATTAGCAAATTAGATTATAAAAATAAAAAAAATAAATAAAAAGCAGTGTGTTTTACGATAAAGATAACACGAAATATTCCAAATATTTAACCTTGAATTTTATTAGGATTTTTTTTACTGCCTCAATGACTTATAATTAATAATTATGTAAATGATAATTAGATACTTAAACTTATTTTTGAAAAACTTTTAATTTTTTTTGGATTGTATCTTTCAACTCGAGATTTAATTTTTTTTTTCTTAACAACTTTAACTTATAGAGTTTTTTTTATCTTAAAAATTAACTTATTGAGTATAATTTAAATTTTTAATTTATATACTTATGTTGTATTTAACGTATTTTTTAACAATCTATATTTAATTTTATAAAGTTACATTATTTAATTAAATTCAAAATAAAACGATGGGTGTACAATTAAAAAATATATATATTTTTTGCTGTGTATGCCAGAATTTTGTTTTAAAAATTTTATTTTTTAAAAAATAAATATAAAATCAAGTTTTTTAGGTAGTAAAAAAAAATTTCGAATAAAATTCAGGGTTACTTATAAGTTTAGAATATTCTATGGTAATTTTATCGTTGAACACGCCATAGGTATGTAATGTAAAATATACAAAATATAATGTTGTCCTTATAAATTTAAATATTTATACATTTATATTTAGTGGCTGGAATGGTCTTACTATACATATCGTGTTTGCCATGAAGACCATGTACTTGATTTTGAGAGTGAGCCTTCGAAAACGTTTACATTGACACTACACACAGTAGCAGACCAAAAAACACCAAAAGGCTTTAGATTAGAGTACATGATTAAAAGTATGTATTTGCAATACCTATTCAGTTTTCAGTGTTTACACTTGAGAATCATAGATCATCTGTAAAATGATTTTATATTAGACATAATTATTATTAACAAGGTAATTTATCCATAGGTTGCCCAATAACATATACAAAACGCTATGGATATATTCATCATGAATTTGATCAACAAACATCGACGGAAGAAGAATGCATATTCACAATAAACTTAGCTCAACCAAATTTAACAATTTCTTTATATATTTCAACGTTCATTTTTATGGGGCCATTGCCATCGGTGTCGCCTGTATCTAATTACTTGAAGGTAAATTAGTTATTAATTAAAATTGTCAATTCTTAGTATTTAATTTAAATTTAATTTAAGGTTTATGATGGACCGTCTGTCTCTTCACCACTTGTGTCAACTTTGAACGATAGGATTCGGATTCCTCTTGCTGTATTTTCAACGGGTCCAACAATGACGATGGCATTTAAATCAACAGACAGATTAATAGGGATGTTGGACATGAGTTATACCTCTACGGACCAAGGTAAAATTAGTACAATATCATTATACGTTATTCATAATTATTAAAGTTGGGTATTAACGATTTAAAAATTTATTTTATATTAACTTTTTAACTTAAAAAACTTTTGGGTTTTCGTTAATTTAATTTCTTGTTTAACTTAATTATATTTAACTAATGTAATATCAAACGAATGTAATGCAGTATGATTTTTTTTTTTTTTTTTTTTTTNACGAAAAACATCCTTGATGTAATATAGAAAAATACTGAATATACATTATATAGTTTTGAGTTGGTAAAAATAAAGTATGCTAATGTTATAAAAATATTGAATATTAATTTACCTCGAGCTAAAAAAAAAAAAAAAAACCATTGACTTTCTTAGCTTTGATAAACTGTGTATTTTACTGCTGTTTTAAATACAAATATAGGTAGAGGTTGCGGTGGAAAAATGTTCAATATAGATGGCACCATAGTAAGTCCAATGTATCCTATGGCATATAATAAGAACTCAACTTGCAGGTGGGATATCGCGGTTCCTAGACCACATCCAATCACAATTCATTTCAGAGGTGTGTACACAAAATATTTTGTCAATATTTTATTATTTAATTTGTTATTGATGTATACAAATATTTAATTTCGAATGATTTGTTGATTAATCACACTATTAAGTGTTTGCATTTTTTTATAAGCAGAGTATTTATTAAACAATTTTCTGGATATATACCTGACTATGCCACTTCACTCGACCCATCTAATCTTTGTATACAAATAACGAATAAATTAACAAATTATTCATTTTTTATCACCAAAATTCTCAGTAAATGTTAATACTATATTCTATATTATAGATTTAATTTAAAAATGTATTCTCGTTATAAAAATTAAAAAGTCACTTTGCTATATAGTAGGTATCAACTATAGCGTTTTATTGAGTAGATTACTATAAAACCTAGTTGTTAATTTTGAATTCAATAATAATTATTATACACGATAAAAAATATTTTAAGTAAAGACCACTTGTCGGCGTACAATACATCATCAATGTAATTTACAATTTTGACAAATTTAGTCAACATTTAAAATTTAGACGATTATAAAAAAAATCCTGCTTTTATAAATAAAAATGTTATCATAATACATAATATTAAGTTAAATAAAATCTAAAAAAGGTGCAACATTTAAAACATTCATAAAAAGGTCAAAAGAACCTAAATATTTTTAAAATTGTACTAGATAATATAATATCTAGAAAATATGAACATAAATATTATTTTGTTGATTATTTTTGTTTTGGTTTTTTGCTCGATTTTCTTGTAAATTACTAAAAATCATTTATTTTTTATGCTATTTTCTATCAAAAACCTCCCTCCAATTTTAATATCTGGGTATTTTATATAAGTAGATACAATAAAAGCTGTTAAAAAAAAAAAAAAAATACATTATTGAATAAGAAAATAGCACTTCCATTCATCAATTCACTCATCTAATAATATAATTTTTTTTCAAAAATTTAGTTTTTAAATATAACAATGTTATAATGTTAATAATGTTAAAAATATGTAAATATGTTTAAAAACTTGAAAAATTCTTTATTGAATCATTTTGTAGATATTTTTAATGAAATATAAAAGATCGTATATAGGCAAAAATAACAATTAAATAATCCCATACCTCATAAGTGAATTATTCATTAAAAAAAAAAAATAATATTGTGATTAATCGCATATTCATTTAAAAATGAAATATTAATTTTGTCGTTTTCAAACTAAAGTAAATTGTGTTCGACACATTGATTCGATATTTTTTTTAAAATTTAGTGTTTAACATTGGTTCAAGGATGTCCTGCAACACAGATTATTTAGAAATGTACAACGTTGATCAGAAAACAGGAAGATCGTCGTTTATTGTTAAGTACTGTGGTGGAGTAAGTTTATTAGCTGTTTACATCATATAATATAATGATGTAAATTTAATTAAATTTCGTTAATTTTGGCCGTTTTGATCGTTTTTTTAGGATATTCCGGCAATCCATACCAGTGAAACAGGAGCAGTTTTTATTCGTTATGTGACAAGCATAAACAACACCGGTACCGGTTGGATATTGCTCTTCAATAACAAAAATGATACCTAAAACAGTTTTACGTACAATTGTTTGTTGTCTACGAATTAAACAAAAATATTACAAATTGTATATTTTAATTAATCATTGTATTTTCGCCTTAAATGTATTGTATGGAGAATCAGTAGTAGGCTCCATCAGTTAGTGTCATATTAACTCGGACATACGGAGTACTTTAACTTTATTCATTTAATTCAAAATTTAAATGTGTTAAATATTGTGTTACATTAAAAAGATACGAGATACCTACTTCTATTTCAATACAATTTCTGACTAAAGGCATAATATTAAGTATGTATTATAAAAAATCACATGACACCTGAATTAACTTATGATTCTATAATTAGCTCTACTTCAGAATCTACAACAGAAAACTTCAAATCAAATCAACACGACCATAGAAACAATAATAATTATTATTATATAAATTAAAACGTTATTTTTACATAAATATACACAATAGTATTAAGTGTTGATAGTTATTAAAAGTTAGCGTACTTTGATTACACGCGATTGATATGTTATGAGGCATCAATATTGTCACATATATTATGGATAAATTGCAAATAGTGTTCACATATTCAACGAGTGGTCTCTATACATTCCTCTGATAAACTGTTCTTGCCCGAATCGCTGTGACTTTCCATGATAACATTTTCTCACAGTGTGCACAGTTGGCGGGAAGTACCCGTAATCATTGTAGGTAGTCGCGTAGAACAGATTGGTTGGAGTTCGTCTGGTGTTGCTGTAGTTCTGTAAACCTGTAGCACGGAATCATATTCGACATATTATACTCAATAATACAGTACGAGTATACAAATTATTAATATAATATAATATAATATTATATTATATTATAATATATTATTAATTGGTGATCTGATAAGCGTTTGATGATTTTAGTTTTTTTTTATGTAGAAAAGTTTATGAAGTATGAAAATCAAATTTGAGACGTTTGAGTGTCTAGTTATCAGTCATTATCGGTGTAAATCGAACTTGAGTGGGTTGGATACGATCTCCAGGCACTTGTCTGGTGTTTTTTTCGCAAGTCAAAAAGTGTAATTTTGATTTTTGAGCTTGAGAGTAGGAAGTTTATCATTATCATTAGTTTGAGTTATCAGTTATCTTTAATAAAAAAAATCGATGCCTTTTTTCACTTGAGGTGAATTGGATAGATTTTCCCAGGATTAATTGATGCTTTTTTTGTTAAATTAAAAATCGAAAAGACAAAAGTTGTATTTGAATGTAGGCATACATATATATATATATATATATATACGTATACCTATAATATTAATAAACATTTATCTCCCGTGAGGTTTGAATCTAAATTCAAAACCAGCAGGCGATGGAACCTAACCACCCGCTCTGGGGTTTTTTTGCATGTTAAAAAATTTAAAAGATTAAAGCCGAGTATGAATGTATTATTGCATATAATGAATATTATATATAATCAATAATATATAGTCCTATTTATCGGTCGGTATAAAGCTGCCATGACATATTTCTGTAGACACGTGTAATCGCCAATTGGTGAAGTCGATACGATATTACAAATTATAATAACTAATACTTCTACTTATCCTATTCATATTATATACCGCGAATTTAATACCACGTATAAATAAGTGTATAACATCCTATACCTACCTGGATATTCAAAACGGGTGGGTAAGTTATTTGTTTTGTAAAAATCTGATGTTTTTTCCTGGACGTCGCCTGAACTGCCGTCTTTTTTGTCCATGTTGGAAAAACTGACTACGTGCCGTGAGTCATACCGCCTAAAATGAATTATAATATTATTGATCTAACTACGACCCTTCCTTAAATACCCTTCACGAAAACCGCTGCAGTTTTACTAAATATAATTATTTTATCAATCGTCAACTCAAAACACTTATATTAAATATTCGAAGGCCTGTAGATGTCCCATGGTGAGCTATAATTGTTAATGGCAGAATATATTTTAATTATGTGCGGTTACTTTATTTTTAATGATGACACAATTTGTTTAGGCATATTGTTAGTTTACCTAGTAATATATTTTTGACAATGCGGGGAGTAGAATTTATATATATTTTTTAGCGTTAAGGATTTTTGTAGTCGTTAAAATAGGTTAAAAGGTTAGAGATTTATTTTTGAAGTTTTAATCTTGTGTGCAAACTTTCAAAACTCGTTTGACGGTAGATAGCGTTGCCGTTATAATATTGTTGTATTTATCTTTTAATTTTACAAATTTCTGTATTAAACATTTTTCTTGCTACGATCACTTAACTATAACTTATAAGCTACTATAAAAGAGCACACTCATCCTGGTTACCTTGCCGCTATACCACCACTTACAATTAATATTATTTCGTGTGAGCTGAAATCCCTGTACGATCGTATCCTTTTGTGTACACAGAACTAAAAACACGAGAAAATTTAATATATCATAGTACATATTCGGTTAATATTTAAAGTGATGAGTATATAATTTAAAAATGTATTTGCTACTGCAGATACATAATAAAAAAATATGCTGGTTAATAATAGTTCCGCCTCCATTAGTCAATAATACAGCCGATTAATAGACAACGACACTCATAAATTGTTATTGGTATACCAGGAATCTACACGCGCTATTTAATAATATAAAACATGTATAATCAATACTTTTATATTATAAATTAAATATTATATTTCTTATTAACTAGTCAATTAGGAACCGCTCGAACCAACTAGACGAAAATTAATTGACCATCATTTCCTGTTCTTTACTTCTTATAAAACGAGTTTTTATATAGGTACCTATCTACCATTATTTACTTAAAATATTAACTCTACCACATCAAATCAATCTGATTACTACATAACTTATACTATTAATATTAAATTACTGATAAACAATGATACATTTCTAAAGATATCGCCTTAGCAATAATTAAAAATGACATAACGAAATACTATAAACAGCAAACAGGCGTGATATATAACTATGAAATAAAGTACTACACTTTGTTTGATTTAATTATTTATTTATTTTTTTTAAATTTTACAGGAAAAATATTTGTAATATTGTGTTCTATAATGGTGAATTTCATTTTTATAATAACTATTTGTATTCAAACTGTTAATTTTTTTTTTTTTTTTTGTGTAATTGAAAAACGAATAACTATTGATACTTGAAATTTTCACAAAATGTTTATATCATTATTTTATATGCATTATGTAGCTTTCAAAATATGTTTAATTATTATAGGCATTTTTTAATATTTTTCTCTTTAAATATTAATAAAAAAATATTGACTGGGCAAAAATTCTTAAAAATTCAATCCAAGATCACATTCAAATTGTACTTTTATCTGTATAAAAAAATTAAAAATATATTAACACAACTTTATACAATATTGTTAGTTAGCATTTTAATGAAATTATCAAAATCGCATTAAAAAAGGAAGCTTTTTTGTAGTTTAAACTTTAAAATCTATATACAATTTTCTTTATACAACTGAGTTTTGAAAATTAAATAAAATATTTTTCACAGGTAATTTATACTGGAATCAAAAAAATCTAAAAAAAATAAATAAGTAAATTACTTAATTAAACAATAAGCATCAAATTCGAGTTAAATAAGTTGTTATAATGTAGTATAAATACATGTCATTTTAATAATTGTAATAATTAAATAATAATAATAATATAATAGATACAATATTTTCGGAAAACATTGTATCAACCTACCGTAATACTAAAAGCAAAATAAATAACTTTAATAGCTATATTTATCAAAAAACAGTAATATCAGGAAGTATACTTAATAATATTATAGGCTAATACTCTTACCGTTCGCTTCTGCTCAGAACCACTTTTTATATATACCTAAGAATATATTATGTATCACATAGGTATATTATCATGAACTTCAAATTTAACACACTCATAATGCCGCATAATAGTGACTCAATATACATCATAATTCATAACGGTATTAACATGATAAATTTTTCTTTTTTTTATCAAATTTGTTTATACATTTAGACTCGGCAATGAAATTGGTTACCTTTTTATTGTTGAGTTTTCACAAATTAATTTAAATGATTTCAGGTTATCTTGTAATTAAATAAGACTAAAATATAATTAAACATATAATTATGGCATAAACTGTTTTATTAAAATACGTAATTTTTAGCTTATGTTTGTAGGTAGGTAATTACTACAAAGTTACTTTAGAGGCACGTAACAAGTATAAACCATAACTTACTACAAATTACATAGGTATTATTCTAAAATATAATAATTACGTAAACTGAAAATATATTATTTTTTTTAATATTTAATTATATTAAAAGTTTTGTATTTCCAATTTGAAAATATTCAAACAGATGTGTGTTTGTAATATACTACAGCTATAGATATTATTAAAATGCGATAGGTACCTTATAATGTAATTATCAAAAACTTGATAATATGATCAATAATATACATTTAATAAATCGGGTAAAATATACCTTTTATATTTACTTTAAAATCAAATTCAAAACAAAACCGTTGAAACCTATTAAATAAATAATTTATAATTTTGTTTTATAATAATAGATTAAGATTCTGTGTAAAGCGATTATTAATATGTTGTAACTTTTAAATGTGTAGATAATTTAAATTCTATAATATTTCTGTTTGATAATTTCAAATGTTATACACAACAGCCATTGTTTATTTAATTAATCAAATAAAATTCAATGAACATTTTCAATTTTTTTTTTTTCATTATTTAATAGGTATCGAAAAGAAGGCTTGCAAATATGATATTTGTTCGGAATCTATTGCCACAGACTAACTCGGATTTTACTAAAAGCATATGTTCTACACCAGTAGAAGTAAACATGTTATTGTACATTGAGAACTAAGGACTTTAACCAAAAAATAATTTATCACAGTAAGAATGTAATTTGTAATATTATTAACTAATTTAAATTTTTAGACCTATCCAATACCTATTGGCTATTTCCAATAGTGTTTGACATAGGTATTAGGTAGTTTATAGTCTGGATAACTTGTATATCATGTACGTAATTAATAAGGGTTTTAAATTCTATCTTCGGTCTAGCAAAAGTGATTAGGTATCGTTCAATGCAAATCTATAAGCGCTTATATTTGAATTAAAAAACGTGTACCATAACCGATTGGTTGTATCATAAGTACTGGTACAACCGAAAACAAGTAATAAGAGGAAATAGATATCATCTGGTTGCCTGAGGTAGCTCAGTGGATATTTAATCAGAGCTTGCAGGTCATACAAGATCACGTGTATAAATAATTACTGATTTCGGTAAGTACTGCGTAATAAAATAACACATACAAATCAACTCTCATCACAAAAAGTATTAGAGGTATCGTCGTATCGATAATCCAGTCAAGTACAAACTCAGAATGCAAAATGCGTGCGTATTAAATTAATTCGCATTTAATCGCGTACCGTTTCTGTTTCGTCGTCAAGCACAAAAAACAATTAAAAACACCATGTCCCGCGACACGTGTATAAACACACCTATACAACACATCCGCGACAGCCGTCTTTACGACACTCACGAACGCGCAGGAACGTGCATCGCGCGGTCGGCGAACGCGTTTAGTCGCCATCGCCCCTCAATCCCGACTCCAAGCGGAACGGAACACGCACGTTCCGCTGACCACGAGAGAACACAGAGTGTGAATCGACGACATCATGAAGTTTGCGTTAAACGAGGTTGCGTTGGCGGTCAGCATGTCGCTGCTGTGGTGGATGCCGCTCGTCCAGCCGTTCAACACGCATAAAATCCACAACAACCACAGAGAACTAGTGCTCATGGTGGCGGCCAACGATCGGGCCTGGTCGGAATTCCTGGACGTGGGTATCCAGTTCAACACGAAAACGCTGTCACCCACCGCAAAGGAAGTACTCGAAGGGGTGCCGAAAACAATTCCGAAGAATGCGGGTGAACAGCAACCGGAACATGTCGGAGAATCATCGGCGGAGGGTCACATACAGTCAGACTACATCGTAGTCCGGGCCCTGCACATCGTCGTCGATGTGGCGACCCGCTACAATCACTATGGCGCCGCGGTCGATTTTGCATTACACTCGATCATGAAGGCCATAAAGTGCAACGCTTTTAAGTTCGTCCTGATGCAGTTGGAAGCGATCGAGAAAAACATCGAGAAGCAAAACGAGTTCGCCGCCACGCGGCCGAAGGAACTTTGGTGGACGATGGTAAACGTTTTGGACAAGGTGGCGGTTCTCAACCAATCCTTCACAACGGAATTCCATATGTATCAGCAATGGGATGAGATCGCTAAACAAGACATGACGAAGAAACTGCCACCAACATTCAATGGTTTCAAGTCATTGGTCACGGATACGCTGAAGGATTCGTGCGAGCTGAGCAAGTCCGAGGAGATATATGACCACATTAGATTCGACAGCAAAACCGAAAACTTCGAAGAACCTACGGGCTTGCAGGCGATTTTTGATAAATGCCAGACTTTGTTGACGAAGTTGTTCAATGACATACCAATCAAAACTATGAAATTGGAGGTATGGGAAAGTGTTCTCAACAAAACAAAGAAAGAATCGGAGAAATTGGAAGAATCGGAGGAATCGAAGGAATTGGATGAATCGAAAAAATTGGAGGAATCGAAGGAATCAAAAGACGGCCATTTGCCAATTGAGTGAGCGGAGGCCCACATAACGATTAGTTCTAAGAAGTATTTATCTCTGATATATGAATACAAATAATTGCAAAAAAAAAAAAAAAACGAAATATTTCAATTTCAATTTATTTAATTATTTTTATAAGTATAAAAAATAAATTCATGAAATAACTCTGATTTGAACATTGTTATCAATAGTGCTAATAACCTTACACGGAATCTGGTTTTTGAAACCTACAGATGATCACCTGCAATTTATAATAACTCAGACATATTATTTTACTAATACAGTTAAGTATTTTTTGTGTGTACTTTAAATTAAGAATAATAGGTAAATTGTATTTTATTTTAAAAATGTATTAACAATTAACTAATATACTTATCTAGAAAAATTATAATTTGTTTTACTTTTTTTTTTTTTTTTAAATATTATACAAATATAAAAGTACTTATATCATTGGTGTTTTTGATAATTTTAACGTTTCAAATATTATGTTTGTTTTTGTTGAAACTAAATAATATAATATTCTAACGATGATTATTATTTAGCTACCAAAAAAATGATTAGTTTTTACATTCAAACTGGGTTTTATATACCTACATACCATATTTTTGATTTCCTGAACCTAACCTTCCTGTCCACATGTCTATAAATATAATATCACAAAGTGAATTTTCCGATGAAATGAAAACAAAATAACAAAGATAATATTGTAAAACATGGATGTTTCCCTATTTGTACGCGGGTCATTCGTCATAATATCGTATGCATGAATAACGGTGAGAGGAGGAAGATACCTAAACCATAGTATATACATAAATACAACTATAGTTGTGTTCGATTGTTTACCCTGTGGGTAAAATGTTCGAAAAATATGATACAAAACAACAATGATATCGTCCGCTCATATGAATTGAAACTCCTACGACAATGCGCTGGTTACTGGTCTTCTGGTTGCCACTAACTCTGGTACACTTATTGTTAGCCGGTGTGGAATCAGTTCACACACTAAAACACAGCTGCGCCAGTGACCAGTATAATCCTCTACCAGGACACACTGTTCAAAGACTTCCTGTCGGACATCTAAAAGGTAAACGAAAAACGCGATAATAAATTTACTCTACGAGATGGACTTGCTCAGATACGTCATGGACTGAGGTGTGTGGAAGGTCATGTTGAAGATACCGAATTTACCACTTAATGATTCAGATCAATTTGAAAGAATTAAACGGCTTAATATGTATAAGGATAACGTCGAAGAAATCATATACAAGAAAAAACATTCTGTAAAGAAATGACATTGCTATAGTATAATTAGTATATCTGTTGTAAAACATCCGTGTATGAAACATAAGCAGGTGAAACGATCATAGGGAATATAGATATTTTATTGCAATTAATGGATGTTATTTTAAACAATTTTAATTCTAGTTAAAAATTATCTTACTCTCAAATATGTACATAACATTATTATTTATAAAACTATAATTAATGCTAATGTATGTTTGGAAATTTATAAGAGGATTTATAAAACTATTCTTTGTTGAGATATTCTATGTATCAACATTTAACGAGAAGAGTAGAACTAAGCAACATTTTTAAATTACTAAAATCCTTATCTACACATTCTTACATAAATTAATCATTTTTTTTTTTTTTTTTGTTTTTGTAAATATTATTAATAACATAATTTAACTTTATAATACCCAATATATTATGCCCAATGATCTTAATTGGCAGTTGATATCTCCTAAAAATAAATTGTATGACACCCAGAGATTTTGGATATAATTAATGATAATGGAGGAATCGGTTGTCGGTAATACAATGAACTCTGATTGGTCGAATTCCTTTTTGGTAATATTTATTTGAACTCCGTGTATAATATTTCTGTTTGATGATAATAATAAACTAATAACTGATAGGTTAAAGTTGTAGTTGTTACAAACAATTATTAAATTAACATCTACTTAGTGGTAATTTGATTACTTTTTTAATGAATATTTAACAGTTGAAGTAATTTGGTAAATGTATTATTAATTATATTAGAATTTGTAATATTTTTTTCTGAAACGCATAGACCACAATCTCCTTCACTTACACTTGATTGTCTTTCACTAGTTTTGTATTAAAAAAATGATAGTGTTTTGTATTAATATTCATTTTATTTTTACTTTTTTAAAATCTTACTCTTTTAAATATATTTATATAAGTAATAAATTTATAATTAAATCTATTTTTTTACCCTTAATTGACAGTGTGTTTGATTAGGTATTGAAGTTAATAATAAATTTAAACTATTTGAATAATAATCTATAAATAAATCTTATTTGATTTCCACTGGAATATATTAGAAATGTACTACTAGATTATATCGTTAACTAACTAAAAAATAGAAAAAATTTTAAATAAGAAACCTAATTAAATATTCAAAGGACTATTATTTGAGTTACAAAAAAAATTAAGTCGATTCTCTAAAACTACATAGTATTATTCACGTATGTGGAATATTATTGTTTTGAACTCAAGCTCAGATGGATATACAAATGATTTATAATGTAAGCATACACTATTATTTTTCAAAAATACTGTAGAACATGGTCATAGTGTTTTTCCTATTGTTCGGATCATAACCATATCATGCGTTAGGAATTTATGAAAGATAGTTTACACGCAAAATTACCGAACAATAGTTTTATGTAAAATACTGATACGAAAAAAAAATATTCGATCGTGCGCTACTCATAAACTCTGTTGTTTTATTTGTTTACTGTGTTAAAACAACATATTTTTTAATAACACGTTTATGCTAGCACATGTTTACACTAGTCTTTTAAAACATCTTAAAGCTATCTAGAAAAATAAAAGTATTCAAAGGTGGTGAAGTAGTGAGCGGCTAGGACGTGTTTTTGTGGCGTCCGCTCATCTGAATCGAAACTTCGACGACAACAATGTGTCGTTTACCGGTCTTCTGGTTACCACTGGCTCTGGTCACGCTTTTCGTCAGCCGGTGTGCCATCGGCGTATCCACCAAATTACAGCTAGGACAGTTGATCAGTACAATCATCTACGAGGACACACTGTTCAAAGACGTCCTATCGGAGGTTGTAAAATTGAACAGTGAAGATCTGGAATCGATACCGTTTATCAAGGCCAAGGTGAAAGATATGGATAAAGTACACACACTGAAAACGCTATATGCGCTATCTTCTAATTACTCGCATTATTCAGGCGACGACCTAAACTTGAGAGTGATCATATTCGGCACGTCCATGACATGCTTGACGTACAAGCGCTTGGCCTTACACCTGGCGCTGATAATCCGGCTGATCGAACAAGACACCGAAAAACAGTATATCCGTATACGGACTCTCATTTTTGGGCACATCGTTCCATTATACATGCACATGTTATCATCTGTCTATAGAAATGTCGGTGATTTATACAGCATGTACAAAATAGTATACGATATAATGTCGTTGTTGGAAGAGGGTACGGTGTTCGACTTCCAGTCTAGTATCAACAATTTAAAAGAAGAGCTTAATAAGCTGAACACCGTCATACAGTCGTCTTGTGCAGTCAACAAAATGCAGGAGTACTGCGAAAATCTGAAACTGGACAAACTGAAAAACTGCTCGATGTTTATTACCGACGATCAGCTGATGTCCGACGAATTAGATAAAAAAACTTCACTTGAATCTCTTATAGAAAACGAAAACGCTTTATTGAATTTATATAAAGAGATGGACTTGTTCAGAAACGTGGACGAAAATGTGTGGGAGAAATTGTTGAATATACCACAATTACCAACTGAAAATACAAATGAATTTAAAATAACTGAACTACCCCCATACAGGGATGAAGTCGAAGACATCATATATATGAGAGATATTTCTAAAAAATATGACTACATACCAAAGAATGAAAATAACGCTGAAACGAGTGAATCACCAGCGGCACCAGTGAAAGATGAATCGACATTTGAACCGTTAGCACCTTCACAGGCACCAATGCCGCCATTAGAATAATAGAATATTTGGTGTTCAAACGCGTTTGTTGACGTTATATACCTACTCAAATTTATTAATTTTTTTGATTTATAAATTGCATAAATTTATATTTTCTAAACGCATCATAATATATTGTATTGAAATACTATAATAATACAAAAATAAAATAATAAATTATATCATTTAAATAATGTAAATGTCACTAATGTTGAATTTTTATTTAATAATTACTGTTCAATATTAAAAAAATAAATATTAATAAACCATTCGATTAATAAATCAGTTTAATTCTTTATTGCTACCTAATCAGATAAAATTATAAAATTCATTTTCACTAAAAACTTTATATTGATTAACCAAGATGAAAAAAAAAAATCAGTCTTAATTTGGTAAATAATACAAAATTTAATATTAATATATTCGATATCCTACACATATATTCCACTGTGTACGCATGAATTTACTCTTATTTTAATCTATACTTTAAATGTTATGTTTTTGTAATAAATATTATTCATAATACATATATTAACAACTAAAGCCTACTTCTAATGAAATTGTTCATAAAAATAACACTCTTCCTATAATTATTGAAAAAAAAGTCGCTTTTAAAACATAATGAGGTAAGCCTTCTGTTATAAAGCTCTGATAACTTCATTGCACCAACGGACAGAAAAACCTGACTTATTACAGTAAGTCATCTATAGACTGGTTTTTGACTTAATAATTAGATATTGAAATATGCAAAATAAGCTTAATAATTTTTAAGAGTTTCAAAACTTTTTGAATACTGGTATATATTTTTTTACTCTGTTCATGCCAAAGTTCATTAACTCTAAAAATATAACTTCGACTTCTACGAGATTTTAAATTTGTTAATAAAAAAACGACTTTACCTATTGTCCTAGATTTTCAAAATATGTTAATAAACATTTCGAAATTTATTTTTACAAGTCCAGCACCAACACCCAATACCATACTTAAATGTTTTTTAAAAATTATTGAACATTACAACATTTAAAAAAATATAAATTGATCATATTATTACTTGAAATTCCGCTCTCAATTGTATTTTACTGATCGATTTAGTCATCTTGTGTTACTTTCATGGGTCATTCTCTGTGATCTATTTTGTTTGTACCTATTAGATACTTTTTCTGCAGCCGATAGTTGGAAACCATACGTCCACATTGGTTTTAGTAGTGTTTTATACGGTCAGCGTATCTACTTAAAACATAAAAATAAAAAACATAGCTCGTTGCTTCATAATATGCTAACATATTATTATTATTATCGTTTTACTCAAATGTACAGATAAATACTTGATTTATATTAAGTAAACTTTACCGGAACCTATCAGAAATTTTCTAATAATTATACAGGAATCAACAAGGACAATTTTAGGACATCTAACATAAAAATTATTGATTTGTCACAAAGACCATTTGGTAGGTACATCACTAGATATACCAAGTCAATCCTAATTAATCTAAATAAAATTGACAAAACTAGAATATTGTCATATAACAGATTCCAAAAAAAATTCCATAACCATAATAATAACCATAACCATAATCTACTTATTGTGCAGCTCCTTTCAAACACTTTTCCGAAAAAAAAAAAAGGAAATTGCTTATATTATGATGATTTCCTTTTGTAAAACCTCGCAAGTATGAAACTTTTTAATCATGTATTTCATAGTTTTGTAAGTTATTAGAACATAGGTAACCAATTAGTGAACCATATTATGTTAATAATATAATCATTAATCAATAGAAATGAAAAAAAAATTTTAAATACTTTGAATAACTTCTATATTTGTAATTTATTGTGACAAGTATTTATAACAAATACATCACACTTTACTGCTAATTTTTAATTTTTAATATATCACATTCATATTTTAATACATTAAATAAAATTGATTTTTAAATGAAATATGTAACTGTATTGTGTTAAAATTACTGAAACGTAGGTATTCGGTGTATTTTTATTTTTTTTATATCATAATTTTTATTTTTGAAACCATTTGAAACTTTTTAAGCCCAAGAAAATGTTTGAACATTTTATAACTTCTGATGGATTTTTAAAAACCATAATGAAAAAAACCAATAGTTAACAATATTAGTAATAAGTTTAAATCATGAAACAAGTAATTGTAAGTGGATTTATCGAATTGACTATGCAATGGGTTCAAATAAAACTGTGTTTAAAATTTTTAAAAGCCGTATTTGCTTGTAAAATAATATCGAAGAAAATAAATAAAAAACGGTTGTTGCAGGTGGTTGAAACTACAGAGAGTAATTTAAACTGTACGTCATACACAATATAATATAAAATCCTATTTAGAACGAAATATTTTATTCTATGAACATCTGACAATGAATTTATTTTAGTTGTTTTTTTCTTAATTATTATAGGTATTAATTTTAATTATTTTTAGATTCTCTATCTAGTGAATATTTTTGAAAGGCTCTCCACTCTCAGACAGTCGTTGTAGTTTTATTTGATATACTATAAAATATTGTAATTAGTTTTTATTATTATAATAAATATTAAATATACATCCATGGCAGCAACTGCCATTAGAGATAATAGTTAAAGTATAACAGAGGTGTTCTTATGTTTGGCTTTATTACTATTATATTTACCTACCTGAAATTGATAGTGATAGTGTTTGATATAAGATTATAAAGACCGTTTTTTTATTATTATTATTACACAATGTTTTATATCTTAGTTATATTATTATTTAAATATATTATGCAATATGTGTTTTTATTTTTCTTTGAACTAAACTATCTAACCATATTATATTGAATAATGATGTATGTTATTAAATCAAAAGCGTTTAGTGTCTGAATTCTTAAATGTTCTACTATAATCAGATTGTTTATTTTGTCTTCACCGAAATTCATAGATACCTAAGTAATTTTAATATTATTTTGTTCTATATTGGAAGTTCGTAAAGAGACGATTACGGCATCACATAAAACAATACAAATATACGTATGCCATGAATACAGCACATGGCCGAGTGTAAGCGATATGTTTACTGTGCACGGCAGCTCGTTGTTGTACGTTTACTATACAAATGTATAATATGCATTGCATAAAATATTATCTTGTGTCGTAGATCGTATGTATTTTTTTTTAATGCATTTAGAATTCTTATATTTATGAAATTGTTGAACAGTCAAAATATTATTGTTTTAATATTTCATTAATTATGACTTTGTAATTATAAATGCATACGATTGCATTGTAAATTATATTCATGTTTAAAATAATTGAATATATATTTACACTTAGAATTTAAATAATAATAATAATACACAAAATATAATGTCATTCTTTATTACAATATAATATATATATTATAATATTTATAAAATTCAGACGGAAAAATTCTTATTTATATTAAAATACTAATAATAAATTATATATAAAAAAAAAATAATGGTATCATTGTTATTTTATAAAATACTTGATTGCGATATGGTAAATTGGTAACATTTTTACAGTCTTCTCTTTGACAAAATGGTAACATTTACATATTAAACATACAAAATATGCTTGTACAAATTTGTATGTTATATATTAATAATATAACAAAGAGATAAAAGCACGGTCTATGAGTATTTATAACTCTAAAAAACTTCCTTTCGAAAATCAAATCCAAATTGATCACATTTAACTCTCAGGAGTCTACCAAGTTGAGGCGGACCGCAATAAAATACTGTGATTTTTCCTTTCTTTTGGTCTAATAATTGCTTGAACACTTTATCCCAGTTTGGCCTTCCTGCATTTGTTCTGGTCTTCAAGCCCGTGATAAAATCTCGTTTTTCCTAAAAGCGACCGTTATAATATTATATTGATTTAATGTTTATAGCAGTTTAATATTTGTATAATATAATTGAATAAAAATGATTATATCAATTCTCACCTTTTCATGTAACAAATCCAAAGCTAATTGGAGTCCAACAGCTTTCATATCGGTTTTTTGCAAAGCCGACGTTATATACATGTGCATCTCTAGGAACCTTTCCATAGCTCCACCGAGCTCAGCTTGTTCGATTTCCAGTTGTGACAGTAAATTCACGAACCACTCAAATGATCTTTGATCACGATTAATCCAAAAGAAATCAACCTATAAGCAACACATAAATAATAGTTATAATACGATTAACTACCAAACACAACACTATGCACAATAATCTAGATCTATCTCGTCGCATTTTTTACCTTTCTCAAATGCATCACCGTCGGTGGTATTTCACTCGCCCAAGTGTATTTACATTTTGGACACGTGTGTCGGGCTTTCCAGTATCGGTGCATAATTGATTGTAATATGGAAGCAAACGGCGTGACGCCGATACCTGTGGCTATCATCACAGCGTGCTGAGCTCGGAATATGTGACTAGACGGTGCACCGTATGGCCCGACCAGATAGATCTATCGATAAAAAAAATGTTATTTGTAATATGAAAGCCAATGTACACCCGATATTACTCACCTCTAATGGTTTGCCAACAGGATAATTTATGGGTGATTGACTACTGTTGTCTTCTTTAGATCTTTCTTTTGATTTGTTTTCATTGGTAACAAACTCCATGCTACCCATACTGGATGACTGAAACAGTTTAAATACAGTTTAAAACGATGTTTACCTATCATATCCAAAAACATTATTACTACTTACCGTTTCTATTGTAATACTATACGACGAAACTTTGGTTTCACAATTTTCTAAACTTGGCGTTTTAAATGCTATTATGGTTGGTTTATGCCTCATGTAACGAAAACTTTGAGCCAATGACTTATTTTGGGGGCTTAAATAGGCTAAACCTAAAGATTGAAGTCTTGCTCTTTTCATTTGACATTCGTCAAAACTTTTCTCAGATTCAGATCGCATATAAGTTCGTAAGCTAAAAATTAACATTTTTAAATTCTAATTTTAATTTGATTATATAAGTTTATGTCAAAAATAAAATATAAAATATTTAATACATACGCTAATAGACGTTCTCTTTTTTTAATACGATTTTCCATATCAGGCATAGACAATGATTTCGACAATGGTGCCTTGTTAATCAAAACAAGTTTGTGAAGATTGGTATTTGGTGCCTTTTTCACTGATTTTCTCGCTTCTAATAATTCATGATTAAATATTTGACAATTATTTCGTATTAATTTAATTTTCAACTAGCTAATTACATAAACCTACAAACATTATAATATTTAATATTACCGATTGGAGTTTTTGAATTACTAGAAGCACCATCGTTTTCAGAACCTCTAATTTGAAAATCTTCCGGTAAACTACTAAAACTTTGATTAGTATAACTAAAATCACCACCTCTTTTGTATTTTCCTTTGGTGGAATCCTCCACAGTTCTTCCTGAAAATGTTCTCTGAAGAGATCTATAATATTTATATATATTATATCATAATAATTAGTTTAGAAGTATAATTTTTTATTTAAATCATCGTTAAACATACGTTTGTAGCTTTTTAATTTTTGAAGATTCTATAGTATCTACAGAGGAAGTTTTGCTGTTAACGGAACCGGGTAGTTCTTCATTAAGTAAATGTAATTTTTGCTGCTCTTCTTCGAAATATGAATACAGTCGATTTGTCCATTCTCCAACTCCGCGGATATGTAACCACATATAATCTAAATATAAATAATTGTTTACTATGATAATTTCCAAATGTAATCAAGAAAATTAATTTTTTATACAAACATACCTTCTTGTTCTGGAGCACTACTTATAGTAAATGGATGCCATTCATACTTGGCTATTGCCGGTATATTAACAAAAACATAGTCACCGGGATGGAAATCAAAATGTGGAGGTCTTTTAATTACCAAGTGCGTGACTTTAGACGGTAAAAGTAGACCAGAACTGATGTAAGTTTTTCCATGTTCGGAACGCATTAATGAGAAACGGTAAAAACGTTCACACAAGTATAATAATCCGGGAATAATCAACCATTTCCAAAAATTTGGACAGTGCAAAATCAAAAGCAAATAAAAAGGCACGTATAGTAAATGAGTCCAATAAAATATCTGAAAAAATATAATATATTTAATTATAAAAAAATAATCTAGGAAAATAAGCCATTTCCCGGCATAGGTAACTAACCTCAAAGCATCCTCCTCGGCGAACGAATGGCTGTGAACAAATGAACATCACGAATAGAATAATGATTAGTAAAATGCCAGTGGGATTAGCATATCCTGATATGAGTCCGAAAAGTCCCGGGTCGGTGGTAAATAGCCATTCAGATACTGTAAATCCTTCGTAGTTTAAATTTGGATCATATATTATGACGGTACCTAGAGTAAATATAAATAATGGAACAGTAATCAAATGGCATCGACGACCATAATAAAATGTATACAATAAACTTACTGAAATTTAGTAAATGCATAAATGTATGGAGAATACTGTAACCAAATATGAAAAACCCCGTGATTTTATGAAAATATATATGTTGGTCTAAAGGCAAAAATAATGAGAATCCGCGGGTTCTGAGGAACGTAATACAATGCCTTAACATAAGAACCAACACAAAAGTACAATTGAAGTTCAAACACTGACCTGAAAATCAATTTAAAATAAAAAAAATAGAAACCTGATACATTATTTATATCTACATTATACATGCATAAAATATTATACTCAACAACAATGTATTTACTTATTTAATAAGTAATAATCATGCATCATATATGTATAATAAATAAATGAAAAAAATATTTTCATTTTACCTATTTCTTGGTAAGACCGAAGTATATTTTCAGTTATTTAAGATAGTTCGATTTAAAATTAAAAGTACTTTTATTCTATTGTTTTTAAATAATTACTTTTCAACCATAACTATCTTAAACTAGCGCCAAGTTCAGTTGGACCGCTATAAAAAGTTTAATTAAAATTTGATACCTCCCGTTTTTTACGAAGTTCAATACATGCAATTTTTTAAGTAATTGCGTGAGTATCGTGTAAATGTGTTTATAGTAGATTGATAATCATGAGTGTGTCGTGTAAATGATTGTAGTGTAAAACAAATAGTAGAACTACAGAGCTTTTCCACATGTGTACATCAATAACGTCAATAATATAGAAATATTAATTATTTTGTTTATTTTTGAGTTATTTTGCTATAATTATATTGACTAACCAATTCATTCGATATAGTTTCTGAAAACATAATAGTTAAATTTGTCACGAAGTAAATTTGAAAACTAATTTCTTACATTTTTAAATGTATTTATTTATCTCAATATTCCTCATATTTAAAATATAAAAATTTAATATCAAAGAGTATATAAGATTTCAATTTAAAAAAGCGGAAAGGTGATTTTTAAGTTATAACTGAATGGCACATTAAAAATTTCTAAAGCTCTTTCAAATTTCTAGGATAGTTGGTATGATTGTTATAAACTATATATATATACGTATATTTGAATATAAAACACAGTCAAACCGGCATGTGTTGTCTCCGACTTACCAACGTAAAACATAGTAAATTTTACGTTCATAATAATCCATTTTATTCTGTTGTTTTTAAAATTAATTAGAGTTAATTGACCTAATGTAAAATTTAAAATTAAGATTATTAGTTAGTATATCTTGAAGAATCATAACATAGTTCAAAATTAAAAAAAAAAAAAAAAAAAAAAAAAACGTTAATTAATAAAAACGTAAAATTAGTTATAATGAATATAAAATATATTATGTTCATCTTAATGTCAATTTTCTACCCTCCATGGCCTCAGTCATTACTCATTAGTATTGTGCATTGGTTAATATATTTTATTCAAAAATTCTGCAGGCACATTACATAAAAAAAAACCTACAGTGTATAGTAGTATTGTAATATAAGACGTGTCAACGAACAGGGCGTGGATAATAAATTATAACAACAAGATTAATAATAATATAATAGTAAATATTATGTTGATTGACTTACCACAGGCTCTAGCGAGAATTGTATATATATTGGAATTACGATATTGATAGATTCTAGTCCCGAACAACAATACATTGACGAGTACGTATACAGCCAAAAATATCAAATAAACGTAGTTATTGCGCATATACGGCAATGTTAGCTGATACGGACGTAACGCAGTGATTTTTCCCCAGACTGAAGCTGGCGGCTGTTTTGGCTTTGGCGGTACTAGCCAACGGTCTATGCTGAAAAACAGTAGTGTGTTTTTATAAAAGAGTGTTCCAAATCTTTGACGTGTTTGAGATAATTAAACAAAAAAAAAAAAAAACCAATAAATAATAATATAGTGTTTGTAGTTCAATGTCCTAAATTTAATCTGCGATCGCCGATCAATATACATTTTAAGATATTTTATTTTCTTATCATATGCATATTTTATTTATTTGATTAATCAGTTAAATTAATATGTTAAATAAAGCAACCGTTTCTATCTTATGATTAGAATAGGAAGTACAGAGAATATTCTATTATTAAATAATAAATAATTATAAAAAACCTTATCGAGAAAAATTTAATCAGTATTTTGTATAGACTTATAGATGAGCCATTTGTCTTTTTAAATAAGTCTTACTTCACCATTTTCAAGGTTTGGAAATTGATATGAATATTATGTAAATATTAAATATGCGTTCAATGTATGCATGTAAGAACTGTCACTATCTTAATAATTTGAAAATTGAATATCTACATGAAATTGTTTTCAATCAAAAACATAGTAGACAAGTTTCAATAATTATATATTCATTTTATTCAGAGTTCCTAATCTATTTTAGTATAAAAAAATCGGTAGTATTTTGTTAGAAGTTTTTATTTATTTTTCATTATAATAGATAATATAAATGATTAAAACTTCTGAAACACATTTTTTTCTCAGTATTTTTAATAATAATTGGTCATTGGATATCTTAATTTTAAGTTTGAACCACGTAGTTAAATAAGTGAATTACAAACAGCTGTAATTTTACAGTATTATACTACATCATATTATAGGTTGGTATATTGATTAATGTGTAACAGAAACCCTCGAGGCAAAAAATAATAAAGTATTAACAACTAACATAAATATTTAGTAGATTACAATACTTAAAATGTATTTGTGTTTTTAACAGAGCAATTTTCCTCAAGCAATGGAACAAAATGTAATTTTTATTTTTATTGAAGGTTAAATAAAATAAATTAACACTTTAATTTTACGTTCGTTTTGATAATGTTTACCACATAACATAATTAAAACGTATACATATTATATAAATTAACGTATAAATATAAATAGGTATATACATTTTATTTTTAACGTATTGTGCATCGTCGAAGAGAACACTATAATTAATTTATTTGTCGTTCACGAAAGTAATCGACCTGGACATAATATTATGTGTAAACTAGAAAACACGACTTCTATAATTTTATATACCAGTCAGAGCTATGGGCTAAAATATGAATTAAATCAGATGCCATATGTACGGTTATCGTATAGATTTATGTACGTTTCAATAAAAAATACTTTTCATGTGTACGAGTGATCCTGTCTAAAAATAACGTGTGGTTATTATTATACGTAAGTACTACTACAAAACACAAACGACGCGTTATTACCTTATCGACAGATTTTCCAATAACCCGTTGTGTTTTTGTAATTGATTCTTTAGAGCTTCGTACGTAATAGCACCCCTCGACTCGCTGTCGGCGTCTTCGAACAACGCCATCGTCAGGTCCTCCACTTGATCTTCCGAAAACTGCATTCCATTTTCTTCCATACACGCACGCATTACATGCTGCAATTCCCGGTGCTGTATAAGACCATCGCCTAAACAACAACATTATTGAATTTATCATCTTTATTTTTTTTTTATCTTTCTTGATTCCAAAGATGAATTTCAATCGTTCCAAAGCATGATATTTATCTTACCTCTCGTGATTATTATTATTATTATTATTATTATTACTTTTTTTTTATGAATTGTAAATGAGAACTCTAATGTTATTGGTCTGTTAAAAATGATATTCAATTATTTTTAATATTAAAACAATAGATAATTTAGTTTTATTGTCTAAATATTGAAATAAGAAATTAATAAGTACTTATTTTTTATAACTAGTATACAATTAAAAAAAATAATAATTACGGAAGAATACGTTAAATATCATAACGTATCAATTCTTTTATTTTAACAATATAATATATTTATCTGGCACTATGCGATTAGAAATAAGTGTTTAAAATGTTATTTTATAAGTATTAATCCACTAATTTAGTAGGTATACGAACAACTAATATTATAATGTAACGATTTTTAATTACATTCACATTTAATAGTTAAGATATATTTTGTTTATATTATTCAAATAAATTATATCGTTATTGTTAGTATAATAATAATACGCAGTAGATATACAATAAACATACCATCCAAGTCGTATACTTTAAACAAAAATCGAATTTTGTCATCTGGCGTTTGTCCTGCAAATTGGTGCATTGCATCGAGGAACTCATGTAATGATATTGATCCAGAATTATCTTTATCAAATATTTGAAATACACGTTCAGTAAAGAATGGCTAAAACATTTTTCAAATAAATAATTAGATCGTAACAAATATTGTTTTTCAACTTACATAAATACATTATATATTTCAAATAATTTGTAAGTATTTAATAAAAATCTTAAAATTACAATTTTTCAATTTAGTGCATAGTTTAATTGCATGTTTTATTTGTAAATCTCAGTATAATAGTTTGATAGGTATTGCTTGAGTTCGTATTTTGCTTATAGTGTTCCAGTTATCATGCATAGTTTATATCGACTTAATTTCTCATGTTAGTAAAATTATATTCAGCAGTGTAATTATATTTGCTTTACTTCAAGGCGTTTGCAAAATGGTTGCTCTGAATTATAATAATAATAACAATACTATCAGAGGTGAATTACCTATGGCTAGCGGCGAGAATTATAAATAGTTATAGTATAGAGTATAGACCATTGGTACATAGACAAATATTTTGATCTTAAAGTCTAAGGTGGCTAAATATTTGACGCCTCTCAACATTTACCGCTGTAGGCCAGAGTTTATAACACTTATACCTATAAATATAAATATCATGAAATACGCCCATGATTATATGTTTACTTAATATTTCTGTATAAAATAAAACTAAATGAACCATTTTTACATAGCTTCAGATATTGAATGAACAAAAAACCTAATACTTAATAGTAGGTATACAGTAAGTTATCAAGTATCGATAACACAAATAATAATAAATCCAGTGCAACGCTCAAATAATGTAATAAATAGGTTTTTGTTTGTTGGACTGTTTCTGTTACCTGAGGTTTTCAGTTATAGAGATGACGAAATCCCTATACATTATGATCTATAAATGTGTTTTAATTACCGATTTCGTAAAAATAATATAGTTGATAAATTAGTGAACTTACGTTTTTAGTGATTAAAATTTTATTGAAATCATCCCGTTTGATTTCCATTTCATCCCCAACAGTTTGTCTAAATAACTGTTCGAGCCACATCAAGTTCTCACTGTCAAATCCCGATTTTACTCTAAACAGTAATATATTAGTCGTTATTCATTTCGTTTTCCAAACAAGTCTTAATTAATAAATAAATAAATTCTATTTATAATTAAAAAGAAATACAAATTTATAAAATAATATTATGACCTTGTGTTTTATTTTTTTTTTTATATACTTATTTGATCATTAGAATGGTTATTACCTGGACGAGTATGTAATTGTAGTTATCAAATCCATTGCTTGTGATGGTGTGATGATGCCGTCCGAATCCTTGTCAATAAGTCGAAATACTTTTTCCACGATCTAATTAAAAAAGAAACATATTAATACAAATGTATTTGCACTACTAATCTACACATTTTTTTTTCAATAATTAACAAATTAACGTAATAGAGATTTACTACAATTAACAAATTTGTTGTGTTGATCTTTTACTCTGCAAACAGTAAGTCTGTACTACATTAACACCATTAAATTATGATTACAGCTGATTATAATAATAATAATAAAGTTAAACAGACGCGTTTATATTTAAAAATAAACTTGGATAATGGATATTTCCAGCGTTTAACGTACACTAATTGATAATATTATGTAAATAGGATTTTTTTGCAAGATTGTTTATTAAACAATTGTCAGTAGTATTATTATTATTATCAAATTTCATCAGCTATAAAATATATTTGTGACATTAACTCACGGTATTTAACATTAGTGGAATCAAAAATAAAATATTTATATAGTGTGGATCACTTTATATTGTAGGTCGGTTAAATTTGAATCCAATGATAATTATCATTGTATACGAAAAACGATTCTGAACGAAGATG